>ML244757.1:0-59736 GCA_005239495.1 Nicotiana undulata | reverse complement strand
CACCCGGATGAACAGAATACCGAGAACTGTGGGCCTCTTCCAAAATTCTCTTCCTCAAGCCATCAATATTAGGAACACATAACCGGCCCTGGAGTCTCAAGACACCATCCTCGCCCAAAGTAACTTTTTTGGCCCTGCCTTGGACCACTGCATCTCGAAGCTCTGCAAGGCATGGATCATCAAACTGTCGAGCCATAATCTCNAGGCTCTGAAAGGTCCAGCCTCACAAGGTGATTGGCCAAGGACTGGATGTCCAAGGCTAAAGGTCTCTGCTCAGCTGCGATGTAGGCTAAGCTACCCATACTCGCCGCCCTCCTGCTCAAAGCATCTGCTACTACATTCGCCTTGCCCGGATGATATAAAATAGTGAGATCATAATCTTTTAACAATTCAAGCCATCTCCGCTGTCTCAAGTTAACGTCCCTCTGCTTAAGCAAGTACTGCAGGCTGCGGTGGTCAGTATAAACCTCACAAGATACACCATATAGATAATGTCGCCATATCTTCAAAGCATGAACAATCGCTGCCAACTCCTAATCGTGCACAGGGTAATTCTTTTCATGAACCTTCAACTGTCGCGAAGCATAAGCAATAACCCTGACATCCTGCATCAGCACACACCCCAACCCGACGTGTGAAGCGTCGCAATACACGGTATACATCCCAGAACCAGAAGGCAATGACAGAATTGGTGTTGAGGTCAAAGCTGACTTAAGCTTCTGAAAGCTCGCCTCACACTCATCGGACCACCGAAACGGAACATTCTTCTGAGTCAATTTGGTCAGTGGGGCTGCAATAGAGGAGAACCCCTCCACGAATTGGCAATAATAGCCTGCTAGGCCCAAGGAACTCCTGATCTTTGTAGCTGAAGTAGGACGCGGCCATCTCTAAACCGCCTCAATCTTCTGAGGATCAACCTTGATACCTTCCCCGGATACCACATGCCCCAAAAATGCCACGGAATCTAACCAGAACTCACACTTGGAGAACTTAGCATACAATTTCTGTTACTGCAAGGTCTGGAGCACAACTGTCAAGTGCTTCTCATGCTCACCCAGGCTCCGCGAATAAATCAAGATGTCATCAATGAAGACAATGATGAAGGAATCAATATACGACCTGAATACCCTATTCATCGAGTCCATGAAGGCTGCTGGGGTATTGATTAAACCAAAAGACATCACCAGGAACTCATAATGGCCATACCTGGAACGAAATGCAGTCTTCGGAACATCTGAAGCCCGAATCCTCAGCTGATGATAACCCGATCTCAAGTCAACCTTAGAAAACACACGAGCACCCTCTAACTGATCACACAAATCATCGATGTGCGGCAGAGGATACTTATTCTTAATGGTAACCTTATTCAGCTGGCGGTAGTCAATGCACATCTGCATAGACCCATCATTCTTCTTCACAAATAAGACTGGAGCACCCCACAGCGACACACTCGGCCTGATGAACCCTTTCGACAATAACTCCTCAAGCTGCTCCTTCAACTCCTTCAGCTCCTTAGGACGGGGTCCCGAGGGGCTCGAGTGAGTTTCGGGGTGGTTTCGGACCATTTCTAGGCCATTTATAACTGCCGATTTTTGGCTACAACATTGTGCTACACGATCGCGGGGAATTGGTCGTGATCGCGGTGAGTAAAATGTGAGAAGCGGGGCAGTGAATCGCGATCGCGAAAAGCATTCCGCGATCGCGTAGAGTAAATGTTCTGCTGCACTGACTCGACTTCGGAGGCTCATATCTCACAATCTATAAGGAATTTTGAGATGGTTTAAAAATGAAAGTTGTAGCCCTTTGTGTTTAGTTTCTAGAAAGCATTCATGATTTGGATTTGTGTACAAAGAGATATGTCTGTTACACTACAGGGTGTCCAGGAAGATGAAGAAGAAGGTTGTGTTGCACATGGGTTGACTTTTCCAGATTATATCTTGAAATCTATAAGTAATTGGAAGATGACCAACAATGAAAGTTGTAGATCTTTGAGTCTAGTTTTCAGAACATTTAACCATTTGTCATTTGGTGTTGTGTGCAAACAGTTATGACTATTCTTTTGGAGGTTGTCCGGGCAGGCTGGGCAATTGTTCTCCGTGATCGCGAAGAGCAAATTTTGGGCTAGAAAATTTTTCTCCGCGATCGCAAAGCATTTTCCGCGATCGCGATGGGTAAATTTCTGGAAAGAATGATATTTTAGCGGGTTTAGCTCATTTTTCTTCATTTCTTCACTTGGTTGGGGCGATTTTGGAGGATTTCAAAAGGTGATTTTCATCAAGCATCAAGAGGTAAGTGGTTCCTTCTCATTTCCAAGTTAATTCAAGGTTTATACATGAGATTAAACATGAAAAATTGTGGAACAATTGGGTATTTTGGAAGAAAACCTAGAATTGATAAAATTTGATTTTAGCCATGAATTTGAGCATGAAAATTGTAACAAATTGTATATTTGAGTTAGTAAAGTTATGGGTAGAATTTATCTTCGAGAAATTTTGGAATCCGGGCCTGAGGGCATTTTTGTCAACTCCTTGAGCGGAGTTGGGAAATTAGATAATCTGAATTTTTAGCAAATATTAGAGTATACTTTCATTGAATTATCGTTATTTGGATAGTTTGGGGGCGTTGCGCATCCATTGGAGTCGTCGTAGAGGCTTGGAAGCCGGTTATGGATCTTCGAAGCGAGGTGAGTCTCTTTTCTAACCTTGTAAGAGGTAAATTGTCCCCATAGGTGTTCTATGTGTTGTATGTTTGTATTTGGGGGCTACGTGCGTACCTTGTGACGAGAGTCCGTACGTAGCGACTACTATTGTTATGTCCGGGTAGTGTAGGACTACAACATGCCATGTATTCTGCCTTAAATTGAAGTATATGCTTAAATTCATGCTTGATATACTACTGTCTCCATGAGCTTTCATTTACTTAATAATTGAGAAGGATTTGGATGAATTGAACTTTACATTTGTGTGTGCATGATAGCCGCCTCGTAATTTACATTTCGCGAGCGGCATATGGTTTCCTTCACTCTTACAGGAGAGGGTCGTGCGCCACGACGGATTTATAGTGCACTTACGGTACGGGCCAGTCGATCCCCCGCAGTGCACAGGGATTTATTTGAGAATGCACTTATGGTACGGGCCGGTCGATCCCCGGCAGTGCATGGACGAAGTTACATTATGATATCGTGTGATTACATTGATAGACGCACTTACGGTACGGGCCGGTCAATCCACGACAGTGCGTAGTTGGACTGTTGGTAAGCATGCACTCATGGTACGGGACGGTCGATCCCCGGACGTGCATAGCTCTTCTTGATATGATTACATTATAAGCATGCACTCATGCACGGGCCGGTCGATCCTCGGTGGTGCATAGCTATTCTTCTTCCTGACTCTAGCTGGTTGCTTTACACTTATGTGTGCATGACTGTTTGGTGCTGAATTCCTGATTTATGACGTGACAGGTGGATGGGAAAAGAGACAGAGAAGTTGATACTACTTTCAATATTTATTTGGAAACTCTATATTCTCTTTACAATTGTGGTTCACTATTTACATGTCTACTCCTCTCCTTATATCATGTTTTATACTATTACCGTTGGACCTTAGTGAGTATCAAGTCGACCTCTCGTCACTACTTCTTCGAGATTAGACGGGATACTCACTGGGTACATATATATGTATATGTACTCATGCTACACTTTCTGTGCATTTTGTTGCACAGGTACCCTCATAGTGCAGTGATTGATTCAGAGACTTACTCAGGTTGCATTGTTCTGTGGCGTTCCGCAGCTGGCAGAGTCTCCCTTCTATGTTCCTACGCTTTTGTCTTTATTACCTTTGTCCAATTTAAATTCTCAGACAATAGTTGTATAATTGTATAAATTTTTAAAAAAAGCTCATGTACTTGTGTCACCGGGTTCTGGAAAAGTGTTGGTATTTCTTGTACTACATTGAGTGGATTATCCGCCATATTTAGTTTACGAGCATTTGCTTTATTATTTGATTATAAATTCAGAAAATAATATGATTTTGAAAGTGTAAGCAGGAAGTTGTTTGAACTGGTTCAGGGATTGGCTTGCTTGACAGTGTGTCCGGCTCCATCACAACCCATAGGTTTTGGGTCGTGACAGCGTTGTATCAGAGCTCTAGGTTTCCCTAGGTTTCACGAGTCATGAGCAAGTCTAGTAGGGTCTTGCGGATCGGTACGGAGACGTCTGTACTTATCTTCGAGAGGCTACAGGGCTATTAGGAGTACTTCCCTTCTTGATTCCTCATCGTGCGATTTGATTCCTTTAAAGGCTTATGACTATGTTTATTCCCACTCAATCTTACGCGTCGCGAAACTCTTGCTATGAATCGAGAGTTTGAGGAATTGTACTGGGGCTATAGATACGGTGCGTGATGTTTTCCATGCATAGTCGATTGGACTGTTGTTGTCGCCCTGCAGAAGAATATTATGTTATTTCAGCTCAGTACTTGTGTTTCTGAGAGCCTTGAGGCTATGCTCAGATGGTGATGATGTTCATGATTGGTTATCGCGCGATGCCGNTTTAGTTATGGCGGAGGAAAGGTAATTGAACTATAAATTGTCAGGCTTGGGTGATAAAAGTAATGAAGCTTGGTGTTATCAAGCAAGGTGGAGTATTCACCCATGTTGTGGTACCGATGTTTGATCGAATAGAACATGTTAAGTTTGCCGGTGCTATAGTTCTTCGGTTGCCTTGGGTTAGAGTGTTGTGAAGCGGTGTTGAAGAAGCAACTGTTATAGACCGTGGTGTGCGGTGGTTAAGGTATTGAATGAGCATTTCTAATGAAGGTAGCTCAAGAAAGATGATCATCAGAGAGTTTGAAGTCGTGGAGATCTGATGGTTCAAGAGCTACAGAGAATGGTTGTGTCCTCATGGGATTGCGGATTGTCAGCTTGGTGTATTGCGGATTTTGGCGTGTATTGTGGAAGTTAGTATTTTAGAAGAATTCCATAAATTTGGGTTGCAATACATTTCAGTGTTACAGATGTCCGTTTGGGATTCCGAGTCTGGGAATAGCTTCATATGGTGATTCTGGAGTTGAGAGCGCGATCAGAAGTGAATTAAGAGGTCCGTAGGTCATTTTGAAGTCATTTGGCTAAAGATAGAATTTTGATGGTTTTTGAGAAAATCCGACCGGAAGTAGAAATTTTGATATCGGGGTCGGAATGCGATTCCGAAAGTTGGAGCAGGTCCGTAATGTCGAATGTGACTTGTGTGCAAAATTTGGGGTCAATCGATGTGATTTGATAGGTTTCGGCATCGGATGTGAAAGTTATAAATTTCAAAGTTCATAAAGTTGAATTCTTGCGCGATTCGTGTTTTCAGCGTTGTTTGATGTGATTTGAGGCTTCGACTAAGTCCGTGATATATTTCCAGACTTGTTGGTATGTTCGGACGGGGTCCCGAGGGGCTCGGGTGAGTTTCGGGGTGGTTTCGGACAATTTCTAGGCCATTTATAACTACTGGTTTTTCGCTATATCAGTGTTCTATGCGATCGCGGGAAATTGGTCGCGATCGCGGTGAGTAAAATGTTAGAATGGGCCAGTGAATCGCGATCGTGGAAATCCTTTCGCGATCGCGTAGAGTAAATGTTCTGCTGCACTGACTCGACTTCGGAGGCTCATATCTCACAATCTATAAAGAATTTTGAGATTGTATAAAAATGAAAGTTGTAGCCCTTTGTGTTTAGTTTCTATTAAAGTAAAGCATTCATGATTTGGATTTGTGTATAAAGAGATATGTCTATTACACTACAGGGTGTCCGGGATGAAGAAGAAGGTTATTTTGCACATGGGTTGACTTTGCTAGATTATATCTAGAAATATGTAAGGAATTAGAAGATGACTAACACATGAAAGTTTTAGATCATTGAGTCTAGTTTTCAGAAAATTTAATCATTTTTCATTTGAAGTTGTGTGCAAGGAGTTATGACTATTCTACTTGAGGCTATCTGGGCAGGCTGTGCAATTGTTCTCCGCGATCGCGGAGAGCAAATTTTGGGCTGGAAAATTGTTCTCCGCGATCGCGATGAGTAAATATCTGGGCAGAATGATATTTCAGCGGGTTTAGCTCATTTTTCTTCATTTCTTCACTTGGTTGGGGCGATTTTTGAGGATTCTAAAGGGTGATTTTCATCAAGCATCAAGAGGTAAGTAGTTCCTTCTAATTTCCAAGTTAATTCAAGGTTTATACATGAGATTAAACATGAAAAATTGTGGGACAATTGTGATTTTTGGAAGAAAACCTAGAATTGATAAAAGTTTATTTTAGCCATGAATTTGAGCATGAAAATTGTAACAAATTGTATATTTGAGTTAGTAAAGTTATGGGTAGAATTTATCTTCGAGAAATTTCGGAAGCCGGGCACGTGGGCTCGAGGGAATTTTGGTCAATTCCTTGAGCGGAGTTGGGAAATTATATAATCTGAATTTTTATCAAATATTAGAGTATACTTTCATTGATTTGTCGTTATTTGGATAGTTTGGGGCATTGCGCATCCATTGGAGTCGTCGTAGAGGCTTGGAAGCCGGGTATGGATCTTCGGAGCGAGGTGATTCTCCTTTCTAACCTTGTAAGAGAGAAATTGTCCTCATAGGTGTTCTATGTGTTGTATGTTTGTATTTGGGGGCTACGTGCGTACCTTGTGATGAGAGTCCGTACGTAGCGACTACTATTGTTATGTCCAGGTAGTGTAGGACCACAGCATGCCATGTATTCTGCCTTAAATTGAAGTATATGCTTAAATTAATGCTTGATATACTACTGTCTCCCTGAGCTTTCATTTACTTAATAATTGAGAAGGATTGTGATGAATGGAACTTTACATTTGTGTGTGCATGATAGCCGCCTCGTAATTTACATTCCGCGAGCGGCATATGTTTTCCTTCACTCTTACAGGAGCGGGTCGTGTTCCACGACAGACTTATAATGCACTTACGGTACAGGCCGGTCGATCCCCGGCAGTGCACAGGGATTTATTTAAGAATGCACTTATGGTATGGGCCGGTCGATCCCCGGCAGTGCATGGACGAAGTTACATTATGATACGGTGTGATTACATTGATTGACACACTTACGGTACGGCCCGGTCGATCCCCGGCAGTGCGTAGTTGGACTCTTGGTAAGCATGCACTCATGGTACGGGTCGATCGATCTCCGGCAGTGCATAGCTCTTCTTGATATGATTACATTATAAGCATGCACTCATGGTACGAGCCAGTCGATCCCCGGTAGTGCATAGCTATTCTTCCTCCTGACTCTAGCTGGTTGCTTTACACTTATGTGTGCATGACTGTTTGGTGTTGAATTCATAATTTATGACGTGACAGGTGGATGGGAAAAGAGACATGGAAGTTGATACTGCTTTCGATATTTATTTTGAAACTATGTATTCTCTTTACAATTGTGGTTCACTATTTACATGTCTACTGCTCTCCTTATATCCTGTTTTATACTATTATCGTTGGACCTTAGTGAGTATCGAGTAGACCTCTCGTCACTACTTCTTCGAGATTAGAAGGGATACTCACTAGGTACATATATATGTATATGTACTCATGCTACACTTTCTGTGCATTTTGTTGCACATGTACCCTCATAGTGCAGTGATTGATTCAGAGACTTACTCAGGTTGCATTGTTCTGTGGCGTTCTGCAGCTGGCAGAGTCTCCCTTTTATGTCCCTACGCTTTTGTTTTTATTACCTTTGTCAAATTTAAATTCTCAGACAATAGTTGTATAATTGTATAAATTCTTAAAAATTGCTCATGTACTTGTGTCACCGGGTTCTAGAAAAGTGTTGGTATTTCTTGTACTGCATTAAGTGGATTATCTGCCGTATTTAGTTTACGAGCATTTACTTTATTATTTGATTATAAATGCATAAAAATACATGATTTTGAAAGTGTAAGCAGGAAGTTGTTTGAACTGGTTCAGGGATTGTCTTGCTTGATAGTGTGTCCGGCGCCATCACAACCCATAGGTTTTGGGTCGTGATAGATATAAGGATAATGATCTTTCATCCGTAATTGTTTTTATTTAAAACAATTTTCTGAATAAGTATAAAGATAATGATCTTTTATTCATAACTGTTTTCATTTACAATAATTTTTTAGTAAGTACAAGGATGATGATCTTTAATTCCTAATTGTTTTCATTTACAACAGTTTCTGAGTAAGTACAAGGATGTGCATTTTTACCCATAACTAATGTTCTGCCTTTAACCAGAACACTCGTTTATATTTACGAATATGTTTTGCGAAGGTGTTTGAGTCAGGTTTGTGTTTTGAGTCTTTGGCTCTTTGATTTTTCTCATAGTACTTGACTTGTTGGGAAGATGGATCATCAGGCTCGAGCTTTGTATTTTTGATAGTCTTTTTTGCTTTATCTTTGCCTTCCATACTGTATAGTCCCCCAAGTGTTTGAGCTTTGAAGAATGAAATCTCGAGCACTTGACTACTCTTTCCTTGTGGTCCTTTTCCTGAAAAGGAAAAACATATGGGACTCGAAGGTATATAGTTTTTAGGTGATGGCTGCTTAACCCTTTAAAAGGTCCATTTGAAAGTTTTAACCCTAGACCGGGAATTCGATTACTTCCTCGTGTCTTTGCAGGTCTAATATCATCATCTGGTGATGGTTTAGCTTTTTGGCTATCATCTAAAATGGTTAGTATAATTTTAACTGTACAAAAGTAAAACCGAACGTAATGATACCTGATCGGGGGTATTCCTTTTACTCAAAAGTAGTACTTCTTCAAATGAACAACATTCCAACTAGTTGGTAGGAATCTACCGTCCATAGTCTCCAGCTCATATGCTCATTTTCCAGCAATGCCACGGACTTTGTAAGGTCCTTCCCAATTCGGATTTAACTTTCCTACACCGGCTTCCTTTGTTGATTGGAAGACTTTTTTGAGAACGAAGTCGCCAATTTTAAAATATCTGAGGTGAGCTTTTTTGTTTTAATATCACTCTATAATTTGTTTTTGGGCCGCCATACGTATTAGTGCATCTTCTCTTCTTTGCTCGAGAAAGTCTAGATTTGTCCTCAACTCGTCGTTGTTTGACTCTTCCGTTGTTGTTATGAACCTTGTGCTTGGTTCGCCAATTTCCACCGGTATTAAAGCTTCCGAGCCGTAAACAAGTGCGAATGGATTTTCTCTCGGAGATGTTTTTGCAGTAGTTCAGTAAGCCCATAATACCGCTGGTAGCTCATCTGGCCAGTTTCCCTTGGCTCTTTCCAACCGTTTCTTTAGGTTGTTAACGATGACTTTGTTTGTTGACTCAGATAGCCCATTAGCTACGGGGTGATATGGTGATGAAGTGATTCTCTTGATTTGCCAACTTTCGAAGAATTTTGTGATTTGTGAGCCAATGAATTGTGGGCCATTGTCATATGTGATCTCCTTCGATATTCCAAAGAAGCATATTATTTTTTGCCATATGAAGCTTTTCACTTCTTTTTCTCGCACTTTTTTAATAGCTTCTGCTTCCACCCACTTTGTGAAATAATCAGTTAATACGGGCAAGAATCGTACCTTTCCTTTGGCTGGGGGAAGGGGTCCCACTATGTCCATGCCCCATTTCATGAATGGCCAATGCGATATCACCGGGTGAAGAAGCTTCGCTGGTCGATGCATGTTGCTAGCAAATATTTGGCATTTGTCGCATTTAGCTACGAAACTCTCAGCCTCTTCTTCCATTTTGGGCTAGTAGTACCCTGCTCTGATTAGAGTTTTGACTAAGGATCTTGCTCCTAAATGGTTTCCTCGGTGTCCTTCGTGAACTTCTTTCATAACGAACTCCGTTTGATTGGGTCTGAGGCACTTAGCTAAGGGACCTTCAAACATTTTGCGGTATAATGAGGCAGTACCGTGCATCTTTTCGGCGAAGCGCTTGAGCTGCTTTCTTATCCTCGGGTACGGTGCCATTCTGCAAAACGTTTAAAAAATTTGTTTCTCCTATCCCAAGTTAAATGGTTGAATGTTACCTCACTTTTATCCTGGTCGATTGTTGAATGAAATAGGTGAATGACAATTGCATTGTCTTTATTTGTCACTTCTGCAACTGCTGCGAGGTTAGCTAATGAATTCGCTTCTACATTTTCCTCCCTGGGTATTTGCATAATTTTGCATGACTGGAATTGTCTTACTAGGTCTCGTGCCTTTTCCAGATATTGTTGCATCCGGGTCTCTTTAGCGGTGTAAGTACCCTGCATATGGTTTACCACTAGTTGAGAGTCTTAATCACAATTTTCTCGACTAAGAGTTCAAGCCCTTCAATGACAGCTTCATACTCTGCTTCATTGTTAGTTATGAGATAACATTTAATAGCTTGACGTATCTTTTCACCCGTAGGTGATATTAAAACAACTCCAAAGTCGGCTCCTTTTACATTAGAAGAGCCGTCAGTAAATAGGGTCAATATTCCTGGATTAGCCCCGTTAAAGAGTTGTAACTCTTTTTCCGCCTCAGGGATTATGCTAGTATTAAAATCGGCGACGAAATCAGCTAAAATTTGAGACTTTATAGCAGTCCTAGGTTGATATATTATGTCATGCTCGCTTAATTATATTGTCCATTTGGCTAATGTTCCTAATAATTCTTGAATATGTAGAATATTTCTCAATGGGTATGAGGTCACAATAGTGATTGGATGGCATTGAAAATATGGTCTTAATTTTCTAGCTGCCATTATTAAAGCTAAGGCTAACTTTTCAAGATGTGGATATCTAGTTTCAGCATCTAATAAAGACTTGTTTACATAATAAATTAGAGATTGTTTACCTTTGTTTTCTCTTACCAGTACTGCACTTACGACGATTTCTGCAACGACAAGATAGACATAAAGCCTCCCCACTCTTTTGGCTTAGACAACAATGGGGGTTTTGATAGATAGGTCTTCACATCTTTGAGAGCCTATTGACATTCTTCAGTCCATTCGAACTGATTCTGCTTTTTAAGGACCGAGAAAAATTTAAAACTTTTCTCCGAGGACCTGGAGATAATGTCAGGACCCAAAATCCCACCTTCGAGCCATGACTGCGTCTAACGTTGAACCCGCTAGACAAGCCAACGTTTGAACTAAATACAACTCATTAACAACTAAAACGAACAAGATAACTAAGGCATCGATGGTCAACAATATGAAGGTTAACAAATTACCAAAAATAATATAGCAACTTTGAAATAAAACCCATATACAAATCCCAGAACTAGCGTCACATACTCATGAACTGTCTAAGAGATTACTAAAACAAAGGTCTGAAAATAAGTACATATGACTGTCTTTGAGCTGTAAGGTAAGACAGAACTGAAAATGAAGGGTAGAAGGTGACGCCAAGGCCCACGAACGTCTGCGGGTCTACCTCGATGTCTCCTGAATGAACTGATGGAATGCTCCGACCGTTAGTGACCACTGGGTCCAACTGCGTAGTCTGCACAACATAAAGAAGTGCAGGTGTAGCATCAGTACAATCGACCCCATGTACTGAGTAAGTGCCGAGCCTAACCTCGGCGAAGTAGTGACGAGGCTAGGACCGACAACAATATATGTACTTGTGCAATTCCATATAATAACAGGAAAATATCGACGGAAATAAGCAAGTAAGACGGATACGGGGAGAACACGCTGGGGGTAAAAGGGGAAACAAAATTCTAGCACAGTAGAACAGGGTAATAACTGGAGTGTAAAAAGTAACAGCCGGAAATTTAACGTCTCAGGACAGATAATGAACAGCAAAAGGCACGGCATGTCCCCTTGTGCATAACCTCACAATCACTCGGCACGGAATGTCCCCTCGTGCATAAATAGTAACACTCGGCACGGAATGTCCTCTCGTGCAATAAATAATCAACGATCAACACGACATGTCCCCTCGTGTGATAAATAACAAACAATCAGCACGGCATGTCCCCTCGTGTAATAAATAACAACGATCAATACGGCATGTCCCCTCGTGTGATAAATAATAAACGATCAGCACGACATGTCCCCTCCTGCGATAATAATATACGATCAACACGGCATGTCCCCTCGTGTGATAAATAATAAACAATAAGCATGACATGTCCCCTCGTGCGATAAATAATATAAAAGCAACAATATAATGTGAAAATCAACAATAAGAAGTCCAAAGTGTATGGAAATACTCAATAAAATTCTATCGTCCCGGTAAAGGATTCAGTTATAACCAACCTCGCATCGGAAATACAATTTCAACAGTAAAAGCCTCAACTGAAACAAATAACACAATAACTCCCCATGTCATGAAACAACATCAAGGTATCACTTCTAAATCACCAATTACTCATAGTACAGAGAATATTAAGAACACGGTATGATTCATCACAATTGACTCACGGGCATGCTTGACCGCAACATATAGGCACTTGTCACCCCGCCTATACGTTGGACATGAATTACACATAGAAAATAAGACTCTATACCTAATCCCTCAAGCTAAGGTTAGGCCAAACACTTACCTCGACTCCAAAAATGCAAGTCAAGCCTCAATCACAACCTTGCCTCTTGAATCCAACTCCGAAACGATAATATCTAGACATAATTGACTTAATAACATCAATAGTTATTCAATAACTCAACCCCAAAGCCTAATATACATTTTCTATCATTCTTCCAAAAATACTAAAATTTGACCCCGGGCCCGCTTGGTCCAAACTCGAGGTTCGGACCAAAACCCGATCACCCATAACCCCACGAGTTAGAATATATAATTTGCTTCAAGATCGACCCCAAATTGAGGTTGAATTCCCAAAAATTCCATAAACCTAACTCTACCCAGAAACCCCTAATCCCTACCTTGTTTTCATGATTTTAGGCCTAGGTTCTAGTGATTAGGGAAGGAAAATGGAAGAAATTGGTGTTAGGAACACTTACCCAAATGGTTATGGAGGAGAAGATGGCTTGGAGGTCTTCAATGGGGCTTGGAGAAGAAGAATGAAGTGAAAATTATGAAAAATCCCGTATGGTATTCTGTTTTGGGGTATTTTAATAACTGGGAAAAAATACCATATGCGTTCGCGGGCCCCTGGCCGCGTATGCGAAGGGTTGACTAACCTGACCTACGCGTTCGCGAGTCCTTGGCCGCGTTCGCGTATGGTTGACCCCACTGGCCTACGCATTCGCGAGCATAGGGCCACGTTCGCGAATAACAAACTACCCAACCCCCCCAGACCCCAGCCTAACACTACGCGTTCGCACCCCTGGGGACGCGTTCGCGTAGAAGCACTGTCCAGTGCTCCGTGTTCGCGTCTTCCTCTACGCGTTCGCGTAGAGTAAAATCCCAGGGCACAATAATTACCCTTCGCGTTCGCGAGCCCTTGGCCGCGTTCGCGAAGGGTATTACACCAGGCACCAGCAAATAATCAAAAACACCAGATTTTTACACTTTAACTCACCCCGTTAGCTACCCGAAACTCACACGAGCCCTCGGGTCTCAAAACCAAAACCACACACGACTCCCAAAACATCATACGGACTTGTTCAAGCTTTTAAATCATCAAAATATCATCAAAACAAGGAATTAAACCTCAAAACTCAGAAATTTCTTAAAACTTCATAACGCTTAACTTTTCCAATTTTAATCCGAATCACGTCATTCCAGGTCTGTTCTACACCAAATTTCACAGATAAATCACATTACATATATTAAACATGTTCCGTGCCCCATAACCATAATACGGGCCCGGTAACAGGGTTTTCACATAATTATTCATTTTCAAAAGTCTTTATCATTTCCAGAAAACAATTTTCTTCAAAAAATCATTTCTCGGCCCAGGGACCTCGGAATTCGATTCCGGGCATACGCCCAAGTCCCATATTTTTCTGCGGACCCTACGAGATCGTCAAATCATGGGTCCATGTCCGTTTACCAAAAATATTGACCAAAGTTAACTTTATTCATTTAATTATCATAAATTTCCATTCTCATCAAATTTCAAAATAAGGACTTCCCGGCTACACGCCTGGGCTGTGCCCGCATAACAAGGTGAGATTAACGAAGGCTTTCGGGGCCTCAAAACATAGATTTAGCTAGGATTACTTAGGATGACCTTTTGGGTCATCACATATAAATCTTCCTAAGGCTGCAATTCTTCCTGTTAATCTTTGAACTTCCTTTTTACTAGTAAGTATATTGGGTATTTCGTCAATAGCTTTAATTTGAAAAGGATTTACATCTATTCCTCTATTTGATACAAGGAATCCCAAAAACATACCTGATTCCACGCCAAAGGCGCATTTTTATCGATTCAGTTTCATATTATACCTGCGTAGGATTTCGAAGGTAATTGAAAGATGCTGAAAATGATCTTTTGCTTGTGTTGATTTCACCAGCATATCATCAATGTATACCTCCATTGTTTTCCCCAGATGTTCCTGCAATATCTTGGTCATCAGCGTCTGATACGTGGCTCCAACATTTTTTAGGCCAAAAGGCATGACTTTGGAACAATAAGTCCCCCTGTTTGTAATAAAGGAAGTTTTTTACTCATCTGAGGGATTCATTTTTATCTGATTATAACCAGAGTACGCATCTAGAATGCTTAACAAGTCATGACTTGCAGTGGAATCAATCTAATGGAAATGAGTCTTTAGGGCATGCTTTATTTAATTCTGTGTAATCTACGCATACTCTCCATTTACCATTATTTTTAGGAACCATTACTGTGTTGGCTAACCAATTAGGATATTTTACCTCACGTATTGAACCAATTTTCAAGAGTTTTTGTACCTCTTCGTCTATCACTTGATTCTTGAATGGTCCTTATTTTCTTTTCTTTTACTTGACAGGAACGAAGGATGGATCTTCATTTAGTTTATGAGTCATCACTTCTGGAGGAATACCTGTCATGTCTGAATGGGACCAAGCAAAGCAATCCGCATTAGCATTTAAATATTCAATTAACTTGCCTCGTCTGCTAGGGATTAGCCTCGTGCCTATGTGAACTTTTTGTTCGGGCTTTTGTTCGTACAGTGGAACAACTTCGAGTTCCTCCATAGTTGTTTTGATATGTTTGTCCTTTTCTGGTTCCTGAATGACGTTAGGTCTGGAATCCATGTCCGAATGTTTTAATTCTTCTTCTGTGGTGACTTGATTCACCTTCTCGTGGCTATCTTCCTCCGTACCTGTTTGGATAACATTTTCTTCCATACCTGTTTGATAAACAGTTGTTTCCGCACCTGTTTGAACAACAGTTGTTTCCATACCTGTTTGAGCGATTTCCTCGTCCTTTGATTTTTTTGCTTCTTCTTTTTTGTTAGAGTATGTTACGGAATTTATACTCCTCGAGGTTTGCTGATCACCTCGAATCTGTTGAATTCCCCATTTGGAAGGGAATTTTATTACCTGATGTAAGGTAGATGGTATTCCTTTCATGTCATGGATCCATGGTCTCCCCATGATTACGTTGTAGGCCATATCAGTATCAATGTCTTAGAATCTAGTATTTTTTATTACTGCTTCTGCATAGGTACTGAGCTCAATTTCCCCTTTTGTTATGACCGTGGAATTGTCAAACCCAAATAAGGCTCGTGCTTTTGGGATTACTTGATCCTCCATTATAATTTCTTCCACAACTCTCGACAAAATGATGTTGACTGGGCTACCTGGATTAACCAACACTCTTTTACGTTAGTGTCATGTGTAAGTAGGGATATTACCAGTGCGTCATTGTGTGGAAGCATAAATTTGTTGATATCTGCATCGTCGAATGATATATTTTCTGCTTCCACGTCATCACGAATCTGCTTCCCATGCGTAATCGTGAATTTCGTTGTTCTTTTGCAGACGACTTCGTTCACCTCCTCTCCTCCATGTATCACGTTCACGGCTCATTTTGTATATGGTGGTTTTGGGGGCTCCTGCTTGTTCTTCATATATGCATGCTTACCTTTTTCACTAAACAACTCTGTTAGATAACCCTATTTTAATTATTGTTCTACCTCACCTTGCAAAAAAATCTGCAATTTGATGTTCTATGCCCATGATCATTATGGAATTCACACCAGAAGTCTAGATTTCTTTTATTTGGGTTTGACCTCATTTCTTTGGGCCATAGAACCTTATCGCCCATATTTCTTAGTACTGAAATTAATTCAGAAGTACTTAAATTGAAGTTGTAGTGTCCAATTCTTGTATTACCTCTATTTCGTTCATCCCGGTCCTTTCGGGATCTTGATGAGGATGAGCTCGTATCTCTATTTTATGGTCTATATTCTGACCGTTTGTTTTCAAACCTGGGACGAGTTTCTCATCCCGAAAGTCCCATATAAGGGTAGTACATGTTCTTACATGTTCTCTTTTCTGGTTCAGAGCGTCTAAAACTGGTTCGATCTTAAGTTTTTGATTGAGCAATGGTGTCTTCTTCTATTCGTAGCTTAGTATTGTACATGTTATAAACATCGTTCCACGTCGTAGCTGGGAATTCCCTCACGCTTTCATTGAGTCTCCGCGTGGCTTCTGAGATTTTGTCATTTAGATTGCTTGTCAATGCCATGGCTGCCCAATTGTCAGGTACCCTTGGTAGCATCATTCTTTCCCGTCGAAACCTGTCTACAAATTCTCGAAGCAACTTCGCGTCTCCTTGTTTTATTTTAAATATGTCTTCCATTATTTTTTCAACTTTTTGCGCACCGGAATGCACTTTTATAAAAGAATCTGCAAGCTTAGCAAAAGGGTCAATAGAATTTTCAGGTAAAAGAGAATATCAGGTTAATGCTCCCTTGGTGAGTGTTTCTCCGAACTTCTTGACTAGGACTGACTCAATTTATTTTTTATTTAAGTCGTTGCCTTTTACTACGGTGGTAGGAGCAGTCACATGATCACGTGGATCAGTTGTCCCATCATACTTGGGAATATCATGCATTTTGAATTTCTTGGGAATAGGCAATGGTGCTGCACTTGGCTTCCAAGGTTTTTGAGAATATCTATCAACGTCAATGCCTTTGATAACAGGTGGTACTCCAAGAATTTGCTCGATTCGATCATTTAGTTCCTTCACCTGTTTCTGCAGAGTTAGTAATAAAGATTGTAATTCTGGATTATTGGACATACCTGGTCTTGCTTTGAGGGACTCATTTGGAGTGCCTCCACTCCCAGAGTTTGCTAACCCGGATTGTGGATTTTCCATACTTCCAGTGTTGTTAAGAGAAGGTGTTGGTGATGCAGCCGGTAGTCCCCTCATGAAAGCTTGTAAGGCTTGAGTCACATACTCACCAACCATTTGTTTCACAATATTAACTTAGTCTAAGCCGGATTTGTTTGTACAAAATTTGCCCCTAAGATGTCAGTTGGGGACTTACAAGGATCAAACTTTACCCCCAATGGGACCAGGGGTAACCACCAATTGTTCCAAAAAAAAAAAAAAGACCAAGTTCCATAAACTCTTTCACTAGATTGGGGGTTATCTTCGTTCACAGGAGGAGCGGCTTGAGATGGCGAGGCTTGTACAACAACTTCATCAAGGACCTCAACTTTAGGTGATGAGACATTCTGACTCTGCCGAGACTTTTCAGTCGTCTCTTTGGTCTTGGAAATTTCAGCGTCCACGTCAAAATTCTCTTGGCCCATTTACGTCAATGTGTCAAGTCGGGCATCCAAATAAGCCCAACTAACATTGACAACTTCGTTGTCCTAAAGAGCCTCGTAGTCTTTATCCCATTGTTCAATCTCGTCTCTTAGCTCATCTCTCTCAGCCACGGCAGCATCATGAGAAGCATGTAAAGGAGAAATGGATCTTTCCAGAAACTGGACCCTGTCTGAAGATTTACAAAGGTCTTCTTGGGTCTGGGTAAGCAATTGCACAAGTTCACCAGAGTAAGCCTCCTTTTGATCCAACAAAGCCTTCAGGCTCATAATATCTTCGGTGGCATTGTTTAACTAAAGAATTAGATTCTCTGTCAAAGCTAATTTAAGGAAGAACACGGGTTTCTGATAACCAAAGGATATACTAATAATTGCAAATAAACTTGTAAATAGAAAGCAGTAAGATGCATAAAAAGTAAGTATATTGCAATAGCGGTTCGAACGTGTCTTTACAAGTTATATTTTACTCCCTTATATAAGGAATTTTTTAATATAACGTCTACCTTTTTCAGTGATTGAGAATTGATGACTTATAATGGAAATAATGTAACGTTACAATGATTAACCGTAACTCTCGCGTGAAGGTTATGTAACGTTTGGCTCATTAATGGAAGATCTCCGAATTCGCCCTGTATCTTGCCCTGATTCATTGTGACCGTGTCTCTTCATCTTCTCAATTAGGTTGAGATTCCCGTATCTGGTTACCCCATGAATATGTTGTTCCGTGCCTCTTTATTTCGTACCTCTTCATAAAGTCTCGTCCAGTTGTCATGTTCTTATTGTTCCACATGGATTGCTGAGTCATCTTGATTATTACACGTGTGAAGCTCTTTTTTACCAATACAGGCATGGGAAAGTTTCTCCGCAAAAGAAGACTCCAAGATGATTTAGTCCTTACCTGCATGTTCGAAGAAGCCTTCTCTATGGCCAGCTCCGCTGCAATAACTCTGATTTGCTGCTCCAAGGTACATTTCTCCTCCTCCATTACCTCCATATCAAGATGTAGACTCTCGTACTACTCCTTCTATTTGTCAGCCTCGGTATGGAAATCATTTGTTGATTGCTCCATTTGAACGACTCTCTTCATCAATTATGTGCCTATAACATTGATCTACATAAAAGGATAAGTTAGATACGATAATATATATATATATATATATATATATACATATGAAGTAGGAGAAAATTCTACCTTTAGGGACGAGTGCACAATCTCGTTCATCCAAGTTAAGGAGTTGTGACTTTCAAGCTAAGACTTCTCAACCGGGCCTATCAAGGGCTTTAACCATACATCAGCGTGGCCCGACTTTTTCAAGAGGTTGCCTCCTGCAGGAACCTCTATCGTCACTTGCTTCATCATCCCCCAACTGTAAGACCCTACTTCAACAACAGAAGGCACGAAAGTAGGGGTGGATGAAGGAGCCACGGATGGAATAGGCTGAGGAGCTAAAATAGCAACGGGAGCAGAACAACAACGGGAGCAGTAAACGGAAGTTTAGCAGGAGAAGATAGAGGGAATATAGCAAGAGGTGCTTCATTAGAAATTGTACCAAATCCTTGCTGGAATAGATGATCAATTGATTAATTTATAGGAGAGGGAGTTGCATCTTCAGGAATGGAAAGCTCCCATTCAGCTATGGGAGGATCGGAAATGGGAACAGACTCATCGTCAGAAACGACTCTCCTCCTTCGCGACTTATGAATCAGCGAACCCTCCACCTGTTCTTCTTCATCCTCCAAGGTCCGGTACCCACTTGCCTTCCTTTTCGAAGAGTAGGAGCTAACAATGATTTCCTGAGCCTTAGTCAGGGACAGCTTTGAAGCGGACACAGCCGCAGAAGAAATTCCACGAGCACGAAACCCTAACAAATGAAAGGGATCAGATAAGCTCAAGAAGAGAAAGAGAATAAGTAAAAAAAACCCTTACCATGGGATTTCACCTTCCAATCAAACCTCGAAGAGAGGTACTTCCAAGAAAGTTCTTCTAAAGGAGCGATCAACAACAATTCTTATACCCAATCACGAAAACTGGAGACATTCTTGACGGTTCCCATGGTTGCTGCAAAAGAAAAAGAAACAGTCACAGTACTGATAGTTTATCAAAAACAAAAAAGGAAAGTGAGCAAAACTGTACTCACGTGCAAAGTTCCACTTCTCAAGTAAGGGGAGATTTTCTTCACCTCCTAAACCTGTAGTAGGGACAACAACATACCGAGCACTCCTAGCCACAAGAGTAAATACTCCTTGGCGGAATAGCATTAGGGAATAGAGGTGAATAAGAGGATGGAAAGTAAAGGGGACAGAAGCTAAATTGGCCAAATACCTAAGGCACACAACTACCCTCCAAACAAGAGGACCGACTTGTCACAAGCAAACATTGAAGAATCGACAGAATTCAATGATAACAGGGTTGATGGGAGGCTTGAATCCTAATGCAAAGGGATAAGTATATACATAAGAATACCCAGTTCTATAAGAGGTTATTCTTTGGTTATCATTAGGAACTACAACTGGAAAATCAGACTTCCAACAGCAATCCTTGCGTACGAGTGACACTAAACCCTCTGTTATTTGGGTAGGATAAAGGTCAGTACTATCATGTGATGACATGGAATAAAGGTGCTCACTCATGGCCTCACTATCCTTGGCAAAAGAATACTCAGCAGGAACAATCTCATCGACTATCAGCTCACGAAGTGGTTCATTGTGTTCTCTACTCTTTGATGAAGATATATAAGACATAGCCCTTAAAGAGGACAAAGAAATATTAGACCTAGAAGATGGCGGAGGAGTAGTATGAGAAGAGGAAGAACCCCTAGAAGGAGTAGAACTTAAACTCCTAAGTCTACCACCCCTCTTACTCCGGGTTGGAGCAGAAGAAGGAGTCAATTCATCTACAATAATGACCTTTTTGGTTTGCTGGTTTGAAGAAGACATGTTTACAAGAATGAAGAATTTACAAATAAAGAAAGAAGGTTAGAAGTTTTTCGTGAAAGCAAGTAAAGGAAAATGGGTATTTATACTCAGAGGCGGCCGTCATAAAAAAAAAAGGAAAACCAGTGATGTGAAAGCCATAATTGAAACTATAACTTTGTTACTGATGCAGCCGCAAAAAGCCCTAAAAGGCGTTGAATAATTGCAAAACTAATCTGAGAATTCCACGTGGCACGAGCATTAAATGGAAGTGACAATCGATGTATACATTCAGAGACGGATGTGATGGTACGAGTGAAGCGGCGGCAAAATATTCCCGCCATAAATGAGTATCCACTTACCAAATATTTAATTGATCAATAAATGGTAAGTGGGGGACTATCTGAATTGATAAAAATAGGCTTCATACGTGTACTAATTATGATGAAAAAGCAATCCATGTGGAGCAATGAAAACATAACAACTGGACGAGGCTTCACGAAGAGGTACGAGACAAAGAGGAACGGAACGACATACCTACGAGGTAATTAGACACGGGAATCTCAATCTAATTGAGGAGATGAAGAGACACGATCAGAATGAATCAAGGCAGAATAAAAGGAAGATTCGAAGATCTTCAATCAATGAGCCAAACGTTACATAATCTTCATGCAACAGTTACGATTAGCCATTGTAATACATTAATGCCATTATTAGTCATTAATGCTCAATCATTAAGAAGAGTAGACGTTATATTAAGATTCCCTTTAAAAGGGAGTAAAATATAACTTGTAAGGACACGTTCGAACCACTATTAAAATATATTTACTTTTTACGCATTCTCACTGCTTTCTACTTTCATGTTTGATTATATTTATTACCATATTTTCTTGGTTATCAGAATCCCGAGTACTTCTTAAAATAGCTTTGGCAGAGAATCTAATTCTTCGAATAAACAAAAGTAAGAACGGGTTGAGTGCAGATCCTTGGTGCAAACCCATAACAATCAAAAAATGCTCCGAGTATTAGCTCCATCATACATGTCTTTATCACCATGATGTAAGCTACCGACACGCCCTTAACCTCTAAGCATTTCCAAAGAACGTCGCTAGGAACCTTGTCATACGCTTTCTCAAGGGCGATAAACACTATGTGCAAATCCTTCTTCGTATCCCTGTACTGTTCAACTAACCTTTTGATAAGGTGGATAGCTTCTGTAGTCGAATGACCCAGCATGAACCCGAATTGGTTGTCTGATATAGTCACCGCCCTCCACACCCTTCCTTCCACCACCCTTTCCCGAACTTTCATGGTATGACTTAGTAACTTGATACCCCTATAATTGTTACAATTCTGGATAGCACCTTTGTTCTTGTAAATCGGTATTATCGTGTTACACCTCTATTTTTCTGGCATCCTCTTCATCTTGAAAATAACGTTAAACAGTACAGTTTGCCATACCAAACCTAATTTATCCACACACCTCTATAATTCTACGAGAATCTCATCTGGCCTTGTAGCTCTACCCTTACTCATCTTGCGCATAGCACCCACGACCTCCTCAACCTTAATACTCCTATAGTACTTAAAGTCTTGGTGACTCTTAAAGTGCCCCAATTCCTCTAGCATAATGTCTCTGTCTCCCTCTTCATTAAGAAGTCTATGAAAGTAAACTTTCCATCAAACGTCAGAACTCTACCTTCCTCGTATTAAATGCACCTCACTTGGTCTAGGTCACGGTCCTTCCTCTCTCTTGCCTTGGCCAGCCGAAATAACGTCTTGTTCCCTTATTTGTCCCCCAAAACCTCGTATAGACGACTTGACGCTGCAGTCTTAGCCTCCATGACCGCTAACTTTGCCTCCTTCCTAGCTTCCTTATATCTTTCTCTATTCGCTCTCCTCTCATACTCATTTGTGCTCTCCACTAACTTAAGCTACGTCTCTTTCTTTGCACCCACTTTACTTTGGACAACGTCATTCCACCACTACTCGCCTTGGTGCCTGCCGGATTAACCGCGAGACCCCTAACACCTCTCTCACCGCCTCTCTTATATGGTCCGTTGTCGTCATCCACATATCGCTAGCGCCCCCGCTACTACTCCAAGCTCCCATTTCCAGCAACCTCCCCTCAAACTGTTGAGCTTTATCTTTCGTCAAGGATCCCCCCCTAATCCTCGGTTGACCCTGTACAAACCTCTTCTTCCTTTTCATCATGATAACAATGTTCATTACCAAGAATCTATGTTTTTACGCAAGAGTCTTCCTTGGGATAACCTTGCAATCCTCGCACAACCCCCTATTTCACCTCTTGAAGAGAAGATAACCAACTTGGGTCTTGGCCATCGTACTTTGAAAATTAACCAAATGCTCCTCCCTGTTCCGAAAACTAGAGTTTGCGATCACCAATTCAAAAGCTCTAGCAAAATCCAAAAGTGAAAAACCTCATCCTTTCCTATCCCCAAAGTCGATGCCGCCAAACACCTCGCGATACCCTCTAGCAGGAGGTCTGATATGTCCATTGAAATCCCCTCCTATAAATAACTTCTTTGTAGGCGGAATACTATGCACCACCTCATTCAACCCCTCCTATAAGCGCCTCTTAACATCTTCATCCAAACCCGCTTGCAGTGCGTAAGTGCTAACAACACTCAGGGTGATCCCTCTAGCTAAGAGATTAATAGCCATTAATCTATCATTCACTAGCCTAACCTCTGCCACTAACTCTCTGAGTTCCATATCACCAAAATACCCACTCCGTTCTTACCCTTCCTGTCTCTCAAGAACCATAGTTTAAACCCGTTTGCATCCCTCATCCTCGATCCTACCCACCTAGTCTCTTTCACACAAACTATATTGACCTTCTTCTTCTGGAGAATCTTTTCCAACTTTATAGACTTACCCGTCAACGTCCCTATGTTCCACGATCCAACACTCAACTTATATGCTCCATTGTTCCCCTTTACCCCTTTGGGTCCCGTCCCGCCTCTATTCCCTGCCCAACCCCCTACCTCACTACCCTTCCTCCCCGAGGACATGAACTTACTCTACCATTATAGACCACAACTACTATACATGTGATAGACTAAAGTAAAACGTTAACATAAAACAAACAATGGTCGAAACATAAAGAAAACAAGTTGTAACTATAGGAACAGTACTAGAATGACTAAACTAGTACGAAATACTACAACAACAATTTAACTAACACAAGAGAAAGAGAAACAAGAGACGGGAGGTACCAACTCACGAGAGTAGAACCTAGAATTATAACATGATGTACCATGAGGCTGAGGAACCCCAATGCTCGCCGACTTACTCCTCTACATTTCCGTGTGCACCTCTCACCCGTATCCCAAAGCCACAAAAGTACTACATAAAAAACACAAAAACACCACGGGACCAAGAAATAAATGGGCGTCGCCAAACCGGTCTGCTATCATCGGAGAGAACTACAACGAGACGAGAAACAATGGCTACCGAGAATGAAAGAAAATAGTCGCCCAAGGAATATGACAAAGAGGTGGTTGTAGACAGAAATAGAGAATAGAAGAAAACTGGAGGGCTCTCGGTGGCGATGTCGACGAATTTGCTACTGCTAGGATTTGTGGGGGAGAGGGGAGGAGAAGAGAAGGTCATGGAGAGAGAATCGAGAGAGAAGAGAGAAGGGGTTGCCTCCAGATTTCCTACTGCTCGGGTTTGGGAAGGGGAGAAATATAGAAGGGTGGGAAGAGAGAATAGAGCGAGTGGGGGGCTTAGTGTCGTTGGACGCCGACGCCAGTGCTGGAGATTTTCGTCGGCAAAAATTACCGTTAGGCATAGAACAAATAGTCAAGTGGAGGGAGAGAGAGCAGAAAGTCGTGACGCAAATATGGAAGTTTCTAAAAATAATTACATTTGAGTCTCCGTGATAAATACAATGATATAACAAATGTAGTACTAATTGACATGATATAAGAAGTTAAATTACATTAATAATGTAAAAATCTTTACACTATGTGTATACACACACACACACACCTTCAACTATATACGGAAGAACACCTAACTTAGTTGTTTACGCTTAAAAACTTATAACAATTAAATTTGTAAGTGACTTTAAGGCTACGTGGAATAATTTAATACAAACGATAATATTACTAGAATGTACAGATAAAAATATAATAAATAATATAACCGCTTTAAAATGAAGTGGGGATTATTATGGACTCGAGGAAAGCCTCAATGAGATATCCGTCTTCAAGTCGGGCTCACAAAGACTAGCACTGAGGAACAAGAGTAAGGACAAAGAAATTAATAACATATTGTCTTGGTATGCGTGTGTTACAATGCATTCAATGAATAATCAACCTCCCTTTTATATACTAGGGGAGTATTACCCTAAGTATAATTCGATAAAAGGTAAAACATCTTCTGTTAAACTAATCACCGATACGTGTCGAGATCCATGTCGTGATATCCGGCCAGTCGCGGATATTACAACTTTCTGTTGGTCGTGCTTGGTTGCCTAACAACATTCTCCGAAGCCTTCTAGTCTCCTCATTCTGAAGGGCAAACGTCATGCCCTCGGATTCTGACTCGATGAGACCCTTGCATTGTTTTCAGTCCCTTATCATCATGCCTCTAGTTGACTTTGATGAAATTTTCTCCCATGTTGTGAAAATATCTTCTATTCGTGTCGTTCTAGGCTTAGCCGCAAGTCTAGATTTAGAGGTTGAGCAGATGGATGTCAAGATTTCTTTTCTTCATGGTGATTTAGATGAGGAGATTTATATGGAGCAACCTGAGGATTTTGTAACAAAAGAAAAAGAAAATCACTTCTTCAAATTGAAAAAGAGCCTGTATGGATTGAAACAAGCTCCAAGGTAATGGTATTTGAAGTTTGAATCTGTCATAGAAGAACAAGGGTACAAAACAACTTCTTCAAACCACTGTGTATTGTTCCAGAAGTTCTCTGACGATGATTTTTTTAATATTATTGCTTTATGTGGATTATATGCTTATTATTGGCAAGAATAAATCCAAAATTGCAGTCCTTAAGAAGCAGTTGTGCAAATCGTTTGCGATGAAGGACTTGGAGCTAGCAAAGAAAATCTTGGGCATTTAAATCCACCGAGACATAGATAGAAAGGAGTTATTTTTGTCCCAAAAGCAATACATTGAAAAGGTACTCAAGAATTTCAATATGATAGATGTAAAAGTGGTTAGTACTTCTCTTGCTAAACACTTCAAATTGAGTATTATTCAGAGTTCATCTACTGATGAAGAGAAAAATGAGATGTCTCGTATTCCTTTCTCTTATGCCATTGGTAGTTTGATGTATGCTATGGTTTGCACTAGACCGGATATTGTAAATGTCGTTGGTACTGTTAGTAGATTCCTTTTTAATCTTGAGAAAAAATATTGGGATGTAGTAAAATGGATATTAAAGTATATGAAAGGTATTGCAGATTTAAAGTTGTGCTTTGGCAATGGCAAGCCTGAACTTGTTTGTTACACATACTCTAATTTAAGAGGCAATCTTGATAATTCAAGATCCACTTCCGGTTATTTGATCACCTTTGCAGGGGGAGATGTTTCTTGGCAATCTAGAGTACATAAGTGCATAGCTTTATCCACCACAGAAGTCGAATATATTGTTGTCATGCTTGGCGCCAATGAAGTTTTTATTTGATAGAAAAAAGAAGACACTGCCTTCGCCATATGAATACTAAGTAATAATAGCATGGCACTTCGAATTCGATATGAGAAATTTTTGTATTTTTTTTTCAAAACATTAGATGGTGCCAAAGAACTATTATGGGTGAAGGAGTTTATTAATGATCTTGGCTTTGAGCAGCCAAGGTACATCTTATTTTGTTATAATTAGAGTGTTATCTGTCTCACCAAACACTTCATTTTTCATTCTAAGACTAAACATTTAAATAAAAAGTAATGTTGGATAAGAATGGTTGTGGAAGAGAAATTATTTATGGTTGAGAAGATACACACTAATGAAAATCCATTGGATATGCTAGCAAAGGCGGTTGTTTCCAGATAAACATGATTTTGGAAAAAAATTGGCAGGCATGAAGCGTGTCAATAGTTCCTCCACTGGAAGACATATTTGGCCCCTTGGCTGGAGGGGGAGTTTGTTGGGCCATGCCTATGTTGTCCAGCCAAAGGCCCAATAGCCTAATCCTATTCTCTTTTGGTTTCCATTTCTATTCGGAATTGGATTCAATTTTTATTCCTATTTAGAGTTGATTTTGGCTTTAAGAGAAAGAACCACTCATGATCTATAAATAAGACAACCTTAGAGAATTGTTCTATGCTCATCGGTACAAGTGTTTGAATGACTTAAGCACATAAGAGTGGATTTTGAGAGAGTTTTCATCAAGAGAGAAGAAAAGTATCTGTTTTGCTGCAGATTTTTATTCCGACCGACCAACATCAAATCACGTTTCCTGATTCGTTGACTGTTGGATCGGGCTGAAATTATGACTAAATATTTGTAATATCTTGGTCTTTGATTTGAACGGTGAAGATCGGATTTGGAGGCTTGTAGTATCTTCTTTCGAGCCTCGAACAACATCTCTAATTTTGTGACTTCTCCTTTTTTTCAATTGATTTGTCGTTGCTCTTGTTGCTATTGTTGCTTCGTGTTTGACACTTGTTGCGTAGCCAATTTGGAGAACTTTTGTAATTCTCTTATTGTTATAGTGGAGCTTTTTGGATCTTTGTGATCCCGCATTTTTTACTTTCGATTTGAAAGGGATTTCACGTTAAAATTTGGTATTCTTTATCTTCTTTATTTTCGGGTTTGCCTCTTCCCCGACATAACAATGACTTAATCGGTCATTTTGTTTATTTGACCCCCGTTATTCTATTGCTTCCCGTATGTTGGTTTTGTAATTTGCGAGGATGGTTGGTTTGGTTTCGAAATGTTTGGAAGTGAATTTCAATATTTAGTTCCATTTTTTAAAAGCTTAAATTGCTAGAATTGACCAAGTTTGATTTTTGAATAAACAACATCAGAATTGAATTTTCACAGGCAACAAACAACGTAAAACTTGACAATTTACAAAAAGAACAATTCTGCCAAGTATAAAATTTACTGAATAGTGAGAACTTATGTAATCAGCATTCGAAACTTTAAAATTGATAAAGTGTAGTGATTGTTGTGGTTGTAATATTTGAGAATATTTAAATTTGAAAAAAAATGTTTATTAGTTAATGACTCCACGTGGGGAAAATAAAAAAGTTAAAAGGATTCTACGAGGGAAACTTCCATCCATGGGGAGGACCCTTATTATAATTGGACTCTCCATCTCCTTCCTTACTAAGATATTCTGGCATGACCATTGGCCTCTCCTTTATTTTGTCTGGTAAACTTTCACTTGTCAGTCTCACTCACAAAGAAAAAGCAATACCACTTTCAATTACGGTGTGCTCAAATCTCACCATGGTCAGAATTAATTTACGTATGAAATGAGAATTCAAATATGGATTGTTTTGTTTTTGGTTTGGGGAAAGTTCCTCCTAGCAATTTTTTTCATGTTATAGTAGTTAATTTATCTCATTTTCAAATTTATAAAGTTACATATATATAGGATGTTCTGATAGCTTAAAAGAATTTTTTTGATATTGTGGGTACATATAATATAAGTTGTACTCTTCATAATAGCAGCACATTTTCTCAAAAAATGCAATAAAAAGAGATAAAAACTTATCACATTTCATGAATACATAAAGTTAAATTGATATATTATGGTTAATTAAATGATAAATTATATATAATTTATTATAGTTGAACATATGATAAACTATCACATCCCTTAAGGTGCGATTCTTCCCCGAATTCTGCATGAATTCGGAATATCTTATACACCAAACTATTAATTTTTGTAGTTAAACAAAATTAGTGAATATATAAAAGATGATATCATGTATTTTTTAGTGCAACATACACAACGATGGATATAAGGAAAATCAAATAGTTAGTAGTACATTTTTTGGTGTAGAGAAAAAGGAAAGGACCTCACATACTTTCGACCTTTAAATTCCACCACTACATGAGTTGAATCATGGAGCTTGGACCCCATTTCTTCTTTTCTCTTTTTACAATAGACACAATTAGTTGACCTTTTGCTTTGTTGTGTAACTTGATTTGCATAAACAATAATCCCAGTGTGAAAGTAAAGTACTAACATCGGTACCAGTAACTATTACTATCAAACTATGGTATACACTATCTCGCACAAGTATTATTCATTAAAAAAAAATTGCTACTCTTGAATTTGAAAGTTTTGTCAAGATAAACTGCAATGACAGTGGTTTATTAAGCATTTTAAATTGGGATCACTTAGGTTAACGACTAGAAATATTATCATATGAGGAGCTTTGACTGACGACAAAGCTCAGGGATTGGGGGAGAAATTGCTGGCTATGAGGGCCGGGAAGAGCAGTGGAGACGTAAGTGGTATGTGAACCATGACAATGAATTGTATTAAAGAAGCTGCGAGAGAGGTGTTAGGAGTCTCAAAGAATTATTGTGGCAGACATAAAGGGAATTGATGGCGGAGTGAAGAGGTTCACGGAAAAGTAAAAGCTAAGAAAGCGGTGCATTTGAAGCTAGTGGAGAGCATAGACGAGGAGGAGAAGAGGATGAACGTGGAGTGGTATAGGAGGACTAAGAAGGAGGTGAAGTAAGAAGTTATTGCGGATAAGATTGCAACGTTTGGACGTTTGTATGAAGCACTTGGGGTCAAAGGTGAGGACAAAACGATATACAGGCGATACAAGACGAGAGAAAAAAAGGCTCATGATCTAGATCAAGTAAAGTGCATCAAAGATGAGGACTCAGAGTTTTGATCGAAGAGACACAAATTCGACGAAGATGGCAGACATACTTCAATAAACTCTTCAAAGAATATGGCGATAAAAATATCGCATTGGATGATTTGGAGAGCTCCTACAGTCGTCGATATTTTTGATATTGTAGGCCCATAAAAGTTGAGGAGGTCTGTCACGACCCCAATTTTCCTCTGTTGAATGTCGTAATGGCACCTAATCTCTAAGACTAGGTAAGCCTAACATGCATGCGGAATTTGACTGAAATAATGAAGAAACTTCCAAATAATCAACAATTAACATAAAAGAAAACTTCGTAGCTCAACAGAATACCCTTCCCAAAATCCGACGAAAACAAGTCACAACCTTTATAAGATAGTACTGAACATCCATATCAATGTCTATAAAAAGGAAAAGAAAAATGAAATAGACTAGATAGAGGGTGAATCCAAGGCCTGCTGACGCCGGCATGTATACCTTGAAATCACCGAGCTGAATTCGTCTCACTAGTGTCTAGACTGGTAAGAGGTACCTGAAGAAATCACCTAGCCGTTGGTGCTCATACTCCACCTGTTGATAATTTAGGCACCGAGATACATACTCCACTATGTCGTTCTTCATCCTCCTCAATCAACAATGCTGCCTTTGTCCTGATACATCTTCGCGGCACCCGAATGAATGGAGTTCCACGAACTGTGGGCCTTCTAAAGAATAAATTCACGCAAACCATCTACATACTCCAGTATGTCTTTCTTTATCCTCTTCTATCAATAATGTTGCATCAAGTCCTGATACATCTTAGCGGCACCCGAATGAAATGAATACCGCGAACTGTGGGCCTCCTGAAGAATAAATTCACGTAAATCATCTAGATTGGGCACACATAGTCGACCTTGCATTTGTAACACACTGTCATCCCCAATAGTGACCTTCTTGGCATCGTCGTGCCGAATCGTGTCCTTGGACAAGAAAACGAGGGTCATAATATTGACGCTTTGATAGATCATATAGAGAAGATCGAGAAACCACACAAGCCAAAACTCAACTCGGCTCTGAAACATCTAATCTAACAAACTAGTTGGCCAAGGCCTGAACATCCAATGCTAGTGGCCTCTCCGTTGTCGCTAGATATGCTAAAATGCCCAAGCTCTCCCCCTTACAACTCAAGGCATTGACCACCACATTGGCCTTCCCGAGATGATATAGAATGGTGATATCATAGTCCTTAATCATCTCTAACCATATCCACTGATGCAAGTTAAGATCCTTCTGTTTGAATAGATGTTGTAGACTTCGGTGGTCAGTATAGATCTCACAAGGAACACCGTGCAAATAGTGTCGCAAATCTCCAAGGCATGAACAATAGCTACTAACTTAAGATCATGGACATGATAATTCTTCTCATTCACCTTCAACTGTCTAGACGCATAGGCAATCACCCTAGCGTCTTGCATCCACATTGCGCCAAGTCCAAAACACGACACATCACAATACACAGTGTAAGATCACGAACCCATAGGCAACACCAATACTGGAGTTGTGGTCAAAGCAGTCTCGAGATTTTTAAAGTTCTCCTCACACTCTTTGGTCCACCTGAACGGAGCACTGTTCTGGGTCAATCTAGTCATAGGTGCAGCAATAGATTAGAAGCTCTACATGAATCGACAGTAATACCCTGCCAAACAAAGAACACTATGGATCTCAGTAGTTGCAGACAGTCTAAGCCAACTCTGCACTGCTTAAATCTTCTTCGGATCTGCCTTGATCCCCTAACTTGACACTACAGGTCCAAAAATTCCACTAAATCAATCTAGAATTCACTCTTTGAAAATTTTGCTTACAATTTATTTTCTCTCGAGGTCTAAAGCACAATCCTCAGGTGCTGCTCATGATCCTCCCGGCTCCGGGAGTAAACCAAGATAACATCAGTAAACACAATGACGAATGAGTCAAGATAGGGTTGGAATATACTGTACATTAAGTACATGAATGCTCCTGTGGCGTTTGTCAGCAGAAATTACATCACAAGGAACTCGTAATGACAATACATAGTCCTAAAGGCAGTCTTTAGAATATTCGGATCCCGAATCTTCAACTGATGGTAGCTTGACCGCAAATCAATCTTTGAGAACACTCTGGCACCCTATAGTTGATCAAATAGGTCATCAATGCCTAGCAGTGGATATTTTTCTTCATTTTAACCTTGTTCAAATGTCGATAATCAATACACATGCGCATAGAACCATCATTCTTCTTTAAAAACAAGACTGGATTACCCCAAGGTGACCCACTAGGCCGAATGAAGCTCTTATCAAGAAACTCTTGCAACTGCTCCTTTAGCTCATTTAGCTCCTCTGGCCATACGATATGGAAAAACAGAAATGGATCGAGTGTCCGAAAAAAATCAATACCAAGATCGATATCCCTATTAGGTGGCATGCTTGGAAGATCCGCTGAAAATACATCTGGATAGTCTCTCACTATCAGAACTGACTCAACGGTACAAGTATTAACACTAACATCCCTCACAAAGGCTTGATATGCATCACACCCTTTCCCAACCATCTCCTGTGTCTTAAGGAAAGACATCACCCTGGTAGGAACATAATCTAAAGCACCCCTCCACTCCAACCGCGGAAAACCTAGCATAGAAAACATCACCGTCTTGGCATGACAATCAACAATAGCATGATAGGGCGACAACCAGTCCTTTTCCAAAATCAAAATCTACCATACTGAGCAACAATAGATCAGTCCTGGTCTCAAAACCATTAAGAACAACTAAACACGACCGATACACACTGTCAACAATAAGGGAATCTCCCACAGGTGTAGACATATAGACATGAGAACTCAAAGAATCACGGGATACACCGAAATACAAGGCAAAGCAACACGATACATAGGAATAAGTGGATCCTGGATCAAATAAGATTGATGCATCTCTACGACAAATCGGAACAATACCTATGATGATTGAATCTGGTTCACCCGCATCCATCCTAGTCGCTAGAGCATAACATCTGGCCTGGACTCACCCTCTAGGGAGACCCCTACCCGCCCGGTGTGCAAGTGGAGTGGAAACTAGTGCGGTAACCATACGCTGAGAAGTCTGGGGACCCTATGGAATACTTGGAGCCTGAGTAGTTTATGGAGGTGCACCACTAGTAGAAGTCCCTCACCATATGACGAGTGTTACCACACTCAAAATAAGCTCTCGAAGGATGAGGTTCTTGAGATTGGCTTGAGCCTGGTCGGCTGGACTGACCATTGAAAGCACCTCGTGCAAGAGGTGCACTAGACACTGGCAGTGCATAATGGGCAACCTGAGACCTGGGAGTGGCAACACTACTGCTGGAAGCTGGATTGTGTTGAGTGAATGGGACGACTCACATATTCTCTACCATGATGGGCTGCAATTGGGGCACAGGTGCCACTATTTGTGCCAGAATCTTGAGGCCTCTTGGACTCACTCTCCTCTCTCTCCCGTCCCTACATACCCTTCAATTTTCGAGCTATCTTCACAACCTGCTGGTACAGGGTATTAGTTTCCAACTCTCGAGCCATGCTGAATCTAATACCATGGTTGAGCCCCTTGATAGATCGACACACTCGCTTTCTGACTATGGAGACTAAGGCTAGTGTATGTTTGGACAACTCGCTGACCCTGACATCATACTCTGATAAGGTCATAGCAACCTTGCACGGTTGCTTAAACTCCGCGTGCCATGCATCACGAAGGCTATGGGAACAAAATCTCTCATGAACATCTCTGAAAACTAAGCCTATGTGAGTGGAGCTGCCTCGGCCGGGCTACCCAACTAGTACGCTCGCCACCACTAATAAGTCGCTCTGTTAAGATGGGACGTAGTGAAAGCAACCCCGCTCGACTCCAGAATACCCATAGTATGGAGGAAACGAAGGAACTCTTCAAGAAAATCATGTGTGTCCTCTTTAGCTAGGCCGCTGAATGTAGGCGGATGGTACTTCTTATACCTCTCAAGCCATATGTGTTCCTCCTCAGATGCAGCGACCCTAACCTCAAGCTAAACTAGGAAAATCGGCTACACTAGCATGACCTCTGGGACCTGCTCAACCTGGACCTACTGCTCTGGGGTACAGGTTGCGGGAGTTTGTGCTCCTCCCCCAGCGTGGCATGTGGCAAGAGCAAGTGGAATCAACCCTACCTTCGCTAGAGTGCCAAACATGCTCAAACACTGGGCGAGGGTCTCCTGAAGTGTAGGGTAGTAACAAGCGTCTCAGGTGCCTGCCTCCCAACTGGAGCTACCGGTGGCTCCTTTGTAGCAGCTCGTGCAGGTGCTCTAGCTGCACCAAGTTCCCGTCCTCAACCTTATCCCCGACCAAGACTTTCACGGATCTAGCAGTGGGCGCGGGTGTCTGATCATCAGATCCAGCTGTGCCTGTCCTCACCATATATGAGAGAATAAAAAGATAAAGACTTAGAATTTTGAAGTCAACAAATTCGTACGATAAGGAATCAAAGAAGTGAAGCTTGTCCTAACAATTCCATAGCCTCCCGAAGATAAGTACAGACGTCTCGGTACCGATCCGCGAGACTCTACTAAAGCTGTTTGTGACTCATAATACCTATGAACCTAGAGCTTTGATACCAACTTGGCATGACCCTAATTTCCCTCCATGGATTTTGTCATGGCACCTAGTCTCTAAGACTAGGTAAGCCTAACATACATGTGGAATATGACTAAAATAATGAAGAAACTTCCAATTACTCAACAATTAACATAAACGAAAACTTCCTAGCTCACTAGAATACACTTCCCATAATCCGGCAAAAACAAGTCAGAAGATCTATAAGATAGTATTGGACATCCCTATACATCGGTGTCTATAAAAAGGAAAAAAAATGAAATAGAAAAGATACAGGGTGACTACGAGGCTTGTGGATGCCGGCAGGTATACCTTGAATTCACCGAAGCTGAGCTCGTCTCACTAGTGTCTGAACTGGTAGGAGGTACCTGAATCTACACAAAAAATATATGCACAGGCGTAGCATGAATACACCACAACGGTACCTTGTACGTGCCAAGCCTAACCTCGGTAGAGTAGTGTTGAGGTCAGGTCAAGTCCCTACTGGAATAAGTAATAAACTGAATGAATACTTAACACTGTAATAAACAATAACATTGGAAATGAAACAAGTAAGAAATATATCAAGATTGGCTACACTTAACTAAGGTAAATAATGAATCACGCAAGAAAAAATGAATGTTATGCCAAGGAAACAAAGAAACTAAAACACAAGTGAAGTAATAGAAAAGTATCCGCAAGAGTCACTACCGAGGTACCACCACTTTGTCTCAAAGCAACACAATTCACAATATTTCCTTCTCACCGTGGGAGCCTGCATTTAGTTTTGAAAATCATTTTTCGGGAAATAACTTCTTGCATTTTAGCCCACCTTATCACATCGCGTGGCTTCAAGTAGTTCCCCTATTAGCAAACACGTGTATCAATCCCACCTTATCTCACTACATGCATTTCAACCCCAAAACCTTATACCACCGCATGCATATGAATATCACAAGGTATCACAAATCACACCTCAAGTACCCAATATCACAAATTTCCAAGAAATAAAAAATAATAGTGTTTCATAACAAATAGCCCATGACTCAACCATAATATGCACAAGAGTCTTGCAATAAAACCTGGAAGTAAATAACTCAACAAGAATAGTATTTCACAACTTTATAACTTTGCCTCAATGTAAATCATAACCTTTATAACTCAATACCAATTTCAACAACAAGATATACCAAAAATAACAACTTCAAGTATAGAACTCAACTGTTAAATAATGAATAGGGAATAGAGGAAACAATACTTCAACTAAACATGAAAAGGCAATTAACAAGTAAGAGATAAGACAAGTAAAACATGTGAATATAGATTAATGATGATGATTATAATATGTTAAGGTAACTCAATTAAGGCATGAAACGAATCTACATAGCTAAAACCGGTAAATTTCGACATTTTAGCCCGTGTACATACTCGTCACCTTGCGTACACGTCTTTCACATATCACAATTAACGCAAACCAACACCAATCCTAAGGGGTAATTCCCTCATACAAAGTTAGGCAAGACACTTATCTCAAACCACGCTAACTCAATCAACTAGTAAGCCTTTCCCTCGATTATCCAACTCTGAACGACTTGAATCTAGCCAAAAGAACTTCATTACATAAATATAAACTATAGAAAACTATTCTGAATAATAAAGTTACGATATTTAATAAGAAATAAATAGTCAACTCAAAAGTCATACTAGGATTGCATCTCGAAACCTGACCAAAATTACAAAATCTTAACACCCATTCGATAAAGAGTCCAACCATACTAGAATTACCAAAATCCGACCTCAAATCACCTTTCAAATCCCCAAAATTTAGCTGAAGAAGTTTTCACAATTTCCCCCCAAATTTCCAACTTAAATCACTAATTAAATGATGAAAATAACAATGGATTTGTGTAATATAACAAAACTCGAGTTAGAATCTCTTACTCCGATGAGTTTCTTGAAAATATCTCAAATAATCGCCACAAACCGATCTCTCTCGGTCAAAAAATTAAAATGAAATCAGGCCCTTGAACTTAGCCCTTTTCTGCACAAAGATTCTGCATCTGCGGTCACTTAGTTGCACCTGCGACGCAAGATCTATGGAAAAACAATCATAGGTTCGGTTCCCACTTAAGTCTTGAGATTCAGCTACTGTGGACCACTTGCTCGCACCTGCGAGCTCGCTTCTGCGGAGAATATAATTGCACTTGCGGTCCTCTTTTCCCGCAAATTCCGCTCATGCGGAGGCGCACCTGTGCCCAGGTGTCCGCACCTGCGAGCGCATACCTGGGTTTCCATCTATGCTTCTGCGCTTCACCACTCGGACCCGCGAGTCTGCACCTGCGGCCAATCCCTCATCATGTGCGATGACACCAGACGGACTAGAACTTCAGCAAAAAGACAAAGTCCAATTTAGTTCCGGATTCAATCTGAATCACAACCGGGGCCCACGAGATCCTGTCCGAATATACCAACAAGTTCCAAAACACACAATGGGCCTACTCAAGGCAAAGATCACATCAAACAACATCGATTACATGAATTTCCACCCAATTCAAGCCTATTGAAGCTATTAACTTCCGAATTCAAAAACTAATGTCGATTCATACCAAAACAACTCCGACAGACTTCAAATTATGCATACTAATCATAAATGACATGACATACCTATTCCAACTTTAAAAATCATAATCCGGCCCCGATATTAATAAAGTCAACTCCAGATCAAACTTTCCAACCTTCCAAATCTTCAACTTTGTAACTTTCGCCAAATCAAGATGAAACAACTTGCGAACCTCCAAATCAACATCCAGACATGCTCATAAATCCAAAATTATCAAACGTAGCTATTGGAACCGTCAAAAATCCATTCCGGAGTCGTCTACACAAAAGTCAAAGTACGGTGAACTCTTTCAACTTAACCCTCCAACTTAGGGACTATGTGTCCCATTACACTCTGAAACTTACCGGAAACCAAACCCAAACACCCTCGACAAATCACATAACCATATTACAATTTGAGGATGCAATAAATAGGAAATCGAGGATAAATTACTCAAAACTACCGACCAGATCGTTACAAGGTCGAGGGGGCTATGCATAAGATAAGAAGGAGTAGAGCAATTGCGCCAGAAAAAATGGAACTCTAGAAGAACGCGGGTAGGGAGGCTTAGAGTGGCTCACCGAATTGTCTAATTAAATTTTAGGACGACGAAGATGCCCGAAGAATGGAGGTAGAGTATGATAATTTTATTGTATAAGAATAATGGTGATATTTAAAATTGCAACAACTACAGGGGTATTATGATTCAAAGAGATACTATGAAATTTTCGAAGAGGGTGGTAAAAGTGAAGGTGAGGAGGAGTGTGTCTATTTTGGAAAATCGGTTAAGACTCATATCGAGTCGTTCGACTATGGAAGTCATTACAAGGAGATGAGTAGAACAATATAGGGAGAGGAAGAAGGATTTGAATATGGTGTTCATTGAAATAGAGAAAGCATATGATAAAGTCCCGAGAGAGGTTCTATGGAGATATTTGGAGCATAGAGGTGTGCCTATAGCCTATATTAGGGGTGACTAAGGACATGCATTATCGGATTTCACCAGGGATCAACTCTTAGCTTGCTTTTATTTTCCTTGGCAATGGACGCACTAACGAGTCATATTAAAGAGGAGGTATCATAGTGTATGTTATTTTGCAATGTTATAGTTTTGATTGATGATATGTAAGGTAGTGTTAACACGAGGTTAGGGATTTAGAGACAGACCTTAGAGTTTAAAGTTTCAAGTTGAGCGGGACCAAGATAGAATACTTGGAGTATAAATTCAGCGACGTGGCCCATAAGGTGGATATATATATGAGGCTTTATACATAAGTCATCCCTAAGAGAAATTTTCAAGTACCTTAGGTCTGTAATCCAAGGAAATTGAAAGGTTGGAGAAGATGTCACTCATCGTATCAGAGTAGAATGGATAAAATAGAGGCTCGCATCCGGTATATTGTGTGGTAAGAATGTGCTAATAAACTTAAAGGTAAGTTCTACAAAAGTAGTATGAGTACAACCGACTCCATATAATCAATATGTAGTAAGCCTAACATCCGGCTGAAAGGAGTGACGAGTTTGGTAGGATCCAATGTTCACTTCCCACCGCGAACAATAGCAATAACATTAGAATAATAACATATGAAGGAAAATAGCTCAAATAATAATAGTCTCAACTTAACACAATAGGAGGAGCAATAGACATGATTTTCATATATAACAGTCAAGGTATCAACTTTCACAAAATTCACTTAGACAAATATATAACGAGATAAAACTGTAATATCAAGCTCTAAACATCAAATACCAATTAACATACAGGGATATACTTCTCTACGCCTGCATATATGATACACATGCCAAATCAAAACTAAATTCCAATTTAAATATAAAGTATACATAATCTCATCGCATTCATAGTGTTGTCACAATGTCCCAAAATCATACTCAGAGCACTCTCTCGGTTCATGACAAGCCCATGGACCATCACATATTCACATACACATACATACACACACACACACACTCAGCACTGTATGGGTGCCTTACATATGTCCCTCACAAAGAACATATATGACCCTGTGCCTGTGCCCATGCTTATTATCTGACTCTAGAGGGACGGATCCTAGCCTAACCGCGGATCATATCTTAGTCAACAATCAATATCACTTAGCCTAACATGGGGCCTTGCGCATGCGTTACCTTATAATCAATACCAATTAGTGCATTGTGGGTCCTGACATATTCATCACCTCACTATCAGTATCAAATCGGCTCTATGGCCCAAAGATTAGTCATCAATCCGTTCCAGTCTCAATATGCCAATATCTCACAGTAACAACAATTAAAGTACTGCACAAAATATACCAACATGCCATAATTTATCTCAAACTCGTGTCACACATAAGGACACCAACAACATGTGAGATAAGATATAAAAGTCTACAGAGAAAGAGATATAAAATGTAGATATAATATCATGACTGAACACTATGACTATGGCTATGGTAAATAACTCAGCGTAGCAAAAATAGCCTTATCGTATCTCAAACAAATAAGCAAATAGCCTAGACATGATTCCTACTATGGATAATAACTCAAGTAGTCAGACGGATGGAGAAAACATAATATCAAAGAAGAATAATAGGAAAACAAGGCATATAATAGCCTAAGATTATACCCCAATAATGAATAACAAAGGTGCATGCATATATGATCATTAGCCCACATATACGTCACCCTAACATATAACGAATATCATAGCCAATCGAGAAACTACCCTCAAACCAAGCTTAGGCAAGATACTTATCTTATCCAGGCTAGTCTTCCACTTTGAATAATGTCAAAAACCTCGATCTAGCCCTCCAATCGCTCAAATTCAAGCCAAAAATCATACAAGCAAGTCAAAAATGCCATAGAAAGCAATCCTAATCTGTAAAGCTTCAATATTTGAAGAAATTCCCAAAAGTCAAAAATATCAACCCAGGCCCATGTGCCCGACATCTAAAACCAATACCAAAATACGATGACCCGTAACCCATCGAGTCTAAATATGTAATTAGTTTTCAAAACCGAGTCCAAATTTGTGTTCAAATTTCCAAAATAAACTCTCTTAAAGAGTAGATATAAATCCCAAAATTCCTTTCAATATTTTAAGTTTTAGCCGTATAAATCCACTGGTAATCAATATATAAAACCAAATCCAAGTCCAAATCACTTACCTCCAAGATATTAATGAAATTGCTCTTCAAAATATCCCTGTCTCAAAGTGTTGCCCTTAAAATATGAAATAGTGGGTAAAAACTAGAAAATGGCAACTTAAATACACTGTCCACCAGTACCCTACGCGATCACTATAGTACTATCACGATCGTGAAGGTCAAATGCCTCCAGCTCCAGTTATTATTCTTGAATGCAAAGCATCCTACGCGAATCCAAAGGTCCACACTGCCCAGACCTATGAGAAAGAGATGTTGCTCATGCGAAAGTTATGGCCAAATCCTTGCCTGACAATAAAGCTTTACGAATGCGACTAGTCCCATATGACGAAACAAATCTATTTCAATTCTTGAAACAATAATCGCACCCCGGTAACCTCAAAGTCTACTTTCTGTCAAACTTATGAACTTTCCAAATCTTTAAATTTCTAACTTTTGACAATTATAGAAAAATCAACCTAGAAACCTCCAAATCTCAGATTTTAACCTTAAATTAGATTTTCTACTGGTAGTTCAGATGACTCGGGGAAAGATTAACTCCCCATGAAATCTTTACTATGATGTTGAAAAGATCAAGAGAATGCTAAGTAATCATAACATACAAATCTCTCATCCTAGTGTGCCTGCATATCTATCATGTATCTAAGTTAAAGCTATTGATTATTTCAGATCAAGAAATTAATTTCTTTTAACAAAATCAACGAAAGCAAATTTGAGAAAGTAGAGTGAAGTGTACCAAGGTGAAATCGTGGAGGACTTTGGGGTTAAAGTTGAATGGTCCACTAATGTAAAGACCTGACCATTTAGTTTGGGTATTTTATCCTCGTTTCCCCTTTTGAAGCTTCATGTAAGTGTATTTGTGATTTTACAACTTTCGTGGATGGTTTGTTTCATTTCAGGTATGTTTTGGAATGATTTGGATCCATTGGTTCTTAGTTTAGAAGCTTAAGTTGGAAATATTGATCGAGGTTTGAATTTTATGGAAACGACCTCGGAATAGCGCTTGGAGGATTACAATATGTTCATGTGGTGATTTTGGACAGAGATGTGTGCTCGGAATTGAATTCAGAGATTCCTAGATTGATTTGGATTGTTTTGCGAAGAGGAAGTGGGTTGGGAGTTGTTCGTATTTGCGACCAATCGACCACTTTTGCGAGGGGGACTAACTTCGCAAAAGTAAAGTCAGGGTCGCATTGGCAACATTCACCAGGTCTTTCAGGCGTCGCATTTGCGGGGTTCGCATTAGTGAATCCCAGGTCGCATTTGCAACATGTGCAGTTGAACAAAATAGTGGAATTTTGGGACTTAACTTCATTTATCACATTTTTTAGCCTTAGACTTGGTAGGAGGCAATTTTGAGGAGGTTATTTCATAAAAAATCATTGGGTAAGTGATTTCGATACATTTGTTATTATATAACATTATTTTATATGAGATTAAATATCTAATTCAAGGATTTTGAAGGGAGTTTTTGGGAATTTTTGTCTATGTATTGAAATATAAAAATTTGAGATTGAATATTCAAATTTGAGTCGGACTTGAAAACAAAATACATATATGGACTTATGAGGTTACGGGTAATTAAGATCTACCCTTGGATTTGGGATTCGATCGGGCGAGCCCATAGTTGCTTTTTGGTGAATTGTGTAAAGATGTTAACTTTAATTATCGAATTAGTTTCTCTGGCATTGTTTGATGATATTAAGTTGTTTTTTGGTTAGATTTGAGTCACACATATGAGATTTTAAAGGAAAAGCTATTTTTGAGTGTTGATTTGGCCTAATTGAGGTAAGTATCTTGTTTAACTCTGTGTGAGGAAAACTACCCCGTAAAATTTGGTCTAACTGCATTATTTGAATTATGTGAAAGAAGTGTACACGAGGTGATAAGTATGTACCCAGTATTATATGTGGTAATCAACCGACTTAGCCTCTAGGTCATTTATATGTAAGGAAATGAAGTTATTGTTATATGGAACACATTCCTTATTGAGTTATTCTCCGTTTCATTGTGTTGTTGTTGAAATTCTTATACACATTATTGTTGAGCCGTGGGCTATGCATTATTGTGATATTGATATTATTTCTTTGGCAATATTGTGGCACATGGGTATGTGTGATACGAGTTGATTATTAGTTTTTGGTGAGATACGCATGCGGCGAGATAAGGGGGATTCATGCACGTATTCCTAGTAAGACAAATTACTTCATTTTAACACGCAGCGAGATAAGGGGGCTTATGCGCGTGAAGCTATTTTGATAAAATTATTTTTAAAGTGTGAGGATCACGCAGTGTCATTAGGAAGATTTGTAATTTGCGGCTTGTGAATTGTGATTATGAGGTTTGGTACCTCGTGGGTGATTCTTGTTGTAAATTTTATGTTGAAACGACTTGATAATATGAATTGTTATTATTCTTTTAATTTATTTCACCTGTATTTTAAGTGTATTTGATTATTTTGTTGTTTTATCACATATTTAGTCTTTGTTTACATTTATTGCTTTGACTTTTCGTTGTTAGCTTTGTATGTAGCAACCCTTTCGGGAGGGTTCTACTTACGAAACAAAGCTAATTTACTACTTACAATATTCTGAATATATTAATCTAAAAAGACTTTCATAATAATTTAGTAGCGGAAATAGGCCCATGAGATAAGGTTCAAAGTGCAATATTTTTTTTTTCTTTAAAATACACTTCGTAAAATTTCTTACTGAAATATAAATGTTAAAGTATCAAGATAATGTGATACAATCTCTTGAATAATAAACACGTTAAAACAACTTCCTAATGAAATTATACCTTTCATTCGACGTCACTGCAAGTTTGTATTGTACATGAATCTTAAACTAGCGAGCTAGGAAAACTCATCTTCTCCTTTGTACATATTTAAACTTTGCATATTACAAGACATGAATTATTAACACATCATAATACAGTGAACTAAGTCATCAAATTCAAATTACAAGCTTATGATAATGAGATCCAAAAAGATTCCAAAATTACATACATAAGTGTGACATGAAGATCATGTACAAGTACAAAAATTATACAAAACCTAGAAGTATATGCCAAAAGCTCCCAAAAAGTCTACTTCAAAAGGCCTTCTTCAGATCTCTTCTCGCAAATTACCTACAATAGAAAACAACTATCGCTAAGAATAAAGATTAGTGGCGTATAAACTTTGGGCTTGGAGCCATTAACTTATCCAATTCCCCTTCTCACTCAAGGTAGCTCAAATGAAACATAAGTTTAAACAAATAAATCCTAACTAATACGGAATTAACTCGCACTTTGCACACTAGTCCCAAATGACAAAGCAGATCTATTTCCATTCTCGAAACAACAATCCGACCCTAATAACCTCAAAGTCAATTTCCGGTCAAACTTATGAATTCTCCAAACCTTTAAATTTCTAACTATCGACAATTAGAGCAAATCAACCTAGAAACCTCCAAATCTCCAATTTTAGCCTTAAATTAGATTACTTGCTTGTAGTTCAGATGATTCAGGTAAAGATTTACTCAGCATGATATCTTTACAATGATGTTGAAAATATCAAGAGAATGTAAGCACTCATAACATAAAAATCTCCCATTTCTTTAGAGAAGGGAATATGGTAGCAGACGCCTTAGCCAAGCATGCTACTAACCTCAGCCAACAAGTCCTATATGTTCATGAAAGAAAGTTGTCTAATAAAGCTAGAAGCACTCTCGGAATGGATAACCTTACTCTCCCTTCTTTTAGAATATGAACAGCCAAGCACATAGGTTGGTTTTACGAACCACCATGATGTTAGGTCTTCATTGAGCAATCGCAATCCCGATGGCAATTATTGTTATAACGCTATAGCTTCCTTGGCTAATAGCAACTCTATTACTTGGATTATTCTCTTGACTATTGATTGGTTGCGTCCAATCCAAGCATTTCACTTTTCTATTTAGGCTAGCTAGTATTATCAGAGGTAAGGTATTATGCCCCCCTCTTGTTGTATTAACTTTTGGGGTTTTAATAGACAAAGTAGGGGCCAATGCCAAACCCCCCTCCACCACAGGAGGTGAAAGCCTGGGTCGATGGTTTTAATTAAAAAAACCTCCAAATCCAAATTTGAACATATGCCTAAGTCCAAATTCAACATAGAAACTTATTAGAACCATCAAAACTTGATTTAAGATCATTGATTCAAAAGTCAAACCTTAGTCAACTCATCCAAGTTAAAGCTTCCTAATTGAGAATTACTCTTCCAAATCGACTCTAAACCCCTAGAAAGTCAAAACCAACCATACACATGAATTATAATGCATAATATGAAGTCACTCAAAGTCTCAAACCCCCGAACAAAGTGCTAACGCTCAAAATGACCGGTCGGGTTGTTACATTTATAAAATTAGGAATGAAGATATTTGCGAAAATATGGGAGTGATTCCATAGAGGATAAAATGCCGGAGGGGGGGCTAATATTATTCGGGAATATGAAGAGAAGAAGTAGAGACACCCCAATTAGGAGGTATGAGAGGTTGACCTTGGTGGGTACGATAAGAAGTAGATGTAGCACTATGAAGTATTGTATAGAGATGATAAGTTGTGACATGACACGTCTTAAGCTTAACGAGGATATGACCCTTGATAGGAGGGTGTGAAGGTCGAGAATTAGGGTAGAAGGTTAGTAGGTAGTCGAACGTTTTTCCCATACTAGTAGTATTACTGTTAATATGATATCTTTCTTATTCTTAAATGTTATTACTATCTGTTGTTTGATCCTATGTTTGACTTCGATTTTCATAATATTCTACTGTTGTTACTACTTGTTGCCACTACTTCTTTTCATCTTTTGTTTAGCCGATTGTCTATCGCAACAACCACTGTGCCTTTCCAGGATATGGGTAGGATTTGCGTACACATTACCTTCCAAATTCCACATGTGAGAAATTACTGGATTTGTTATTGTTGTTGTTGATAATGAGTTAAATTAAACCTATCAATCATAGACAAATTTTAGCAAATACAACCCTAATAAGTTTAGAAATCTGCAAATCTTTACTTATCAAGATTGGTGGTTGTTAATCCAATTACATTGTCTTCCGAATATGTACAATCTTAATTTGATAAATTCGAAACCCATGAGAAGGTGAAGATTGAGAATTAGATTGCATCAAATTCAAGAATATCAAAGGTCATGCGTTTAAAAAAAATATGATATGACAAAAGGAGAAAAACTTAATGTCTCTGCAAACAGTATGAATTGATTGTGAATTTAAACAATTATGTAGTGACATTATAAAGAAATTTTTATATTATCAAGTTACTTAAGAAACAACGTTTTAAGAGGCGTGGGTGTAAGACGAAGTGTTTTACATATGCTTCTACGAGGCATAAGCTCCGAGGCACAAGGTGTAAGCCCCCATGAATGTTTAACTTTTGATATTTTATAAAATAATATAATTACAGTAAATATTTATAAATAGTTAACATTGCTTAAAAATTGAAGAAACTAATAATATATATATATATATATATATATATATATATATATATATATATATATATGTGTGTGTGTGTGTGTGTGTGTGCGCGCGCGCGCGCGCGCGCTGTATCCTCACTAAATATTAGTGAAAATAATCCATTATGAGTTACTTACAAGTACAAGTAACTTGAGTTGAATAGAATAAAATTTTCTACATGGATAAACAAAAAGGATGACTAACCTGCAATTTGAACTTTGAACTTGTCGCTATGGAGGATAATGGAGTTCTCTTTGTATTAAAAAAAATTGACTATTCGCTGCTTTTGTGAGATAGTAGAAGTCTAGCGGACAAGATAAAAATTTGAGAAAGACCATAAATTAGGGCTCATAACAATAAAAGACCTTGACTTATAAATTTAATGTTTCAGTTTTTTTTAATAACTTTGGAGTAATTACAAGCTGTCTTTTAAGAATTTGAGTATTATATTATGGATTTATCAAACGAATTTTATTTTAATTTGAAAAAGTCATTGGGGCTTACGAACACGCTTCAGCGCCAGGCGTCCGCCCCGAATTGCTAGATGTATGCTTCTGAGACTTTCACCCCCCACCATCACCTCGGGACATTTTTATTGTGTCTCGCCCCAAGGTCCTCCCTGAAAACGTCTTTTAAAACAATGTTAAGAACTAATTACATGTAACTGCATTTAGTAGAGATGAATTCGTAATTTAAAAATAAGGTAAAGAATTATATTATAATAAATTTTAAAATATACAACAACAACAACCTACTGAAAACCCAGAAGTCGGGTCTGGGGAGGTTAATGAGTACGAAGACCTTATCCCTACCCCGAGGAAGTAGAGAGGTTGTTTCCGAAAGACCATCGGCTCAAAAAGACAAAAAGAAACACATACATCAATACGATTAAAAGAAAACATAGAAATAATAACAGCGACATATGAACCCGAAAATAGATAGAAAGCAGGAATGATAACAAGTAGATAAGTCCATGTACTACGGTTAACAAAAGAATAATAGTGTGGACACAATATTAACCACTAGCAATCAAATATGAAACTCGATCAAGCTAGCCTTTCACCCGGTACGAAATAGAAATTGCTCAACTACCTCCTAACCGACAACTCTAATGCTCGACTTTCACACCTCCCAAAGGGCCATATCCTTGAAAATCTGTAAACACGCCATGTCCTGCCTGATCACCTCTGTAACGACCCAGTCGAGTGTTTCGAGAGTTATAGCTCTGATCCCCTATTTACTTCTTTCCTCATGTGTTTTTCTACTTATGTGTCTTGCCGGGAGGTGTTGGGTATGGTTTCAGAGTATTTTGGGACACTTAGTCCCTAAGTGGAAGCTTAAGTCATATGATTCGTACTGTAGCCGAAACTGTGTGAAGACGACTCCCGGATGGAGTTTTGTCGGTTCCATTAGCTCTGTTGTGTGACTTTGGACTTAGGGGCGTGTCCCGTTGGTGTTTTAGATGTCTATAGCTCATTTAGGCTTGAAATGGCGAAATTCGAATTTTTGGAGATTTTAATCGGTAGTGGACTTTTTGATATCGGGGTCGGATTCCAATTCTGGAAGCTGTAGTAGATCTGTAAGGTTGAATATGACCTGGGTACAAAACTTAGGGTCAATCGGACGTGGTTTGATGGGTTTAGACATCGGTTGTCGAATTTGAAAGTTTCAAGTTCATTAAGTTTGAATTGGAGGTTGATTTGTGTTTTTAGCGTTGTTTGATGTGATATGAGGGCTCGACTAAGTTTGTATGGTGTTTTAGGACTTGTTGGTATCTTTTTTTGAGGTCCCGATGGACTTGGGTGTGTTTCGGATCGTTATCGGATGCGTTTTGGACTTAGAGAAATGAATGAAGTTCTGTTATTTGGTGCATCTGGTTTCCTAATACGCGATCGCGAGAGAGGGGCCGCGATGGCGTAGGCTTAGTTGGGCAGAGGAAGTTTTGTTCTTCGCGTTCGTGGGAAGAAGGATACGAACGCATAGTGGTGCGAAGTTGTGCTTCGTGAACGCATGGACAAGGTTGCATTCGCGTAGAATTAAGGAGGCTAAAGCTGGGCCACACGCTTTGCTCATCGGGAGCGCGTGAGGATGATCGCGAGCGCGTGAGGATGATCGCGATCGCGTAAGTCTGAGAGCTAGTGCATCGCGTTCGCTTGGTGTTTTACGCGTTCGCGCTGGGTTAAATCCTAGGGAAGCGAAGTTGTTCTTCGCAATCACTAGGCTATTTTCGCGATCGCGATTAAGGAATCAATGGGCATCTTTATATCATTTCTAAACGAGGGTTTGGCCATTTTTATCAAAACTTGAGTTTGAGAGCTCAGATTTGGACGAGAATTTGAGGAATTTTCAGAGACATCGATTGGGTACTGATTCTACATTTCATTTTGGTTATATCCCACTAATCTATCACTAATTTCCTCCTTAATTTCGGATTTTGGGGTTGAAATTGGAAAACATTGGAAGAAGTTCTTCCACAAAGATTTCAAGTTTTGAAAGGGGATTCGTGGTTGGATTTGAGTAATTTTTATATGGTTGGACTCGTGAGTGAATGGGTGGTCATATTTTGTGACTTTTACCCGATTCCTATATGTGAGTTTGGGAGGCTTTTTGTGACGATTTCCTAAATTCTCACTTTAGCTTACATTTCATTTACTAGATTAGTTTCTCATAGCTATATTTATGGTATGTAATTGATTTTTGCTAGATTTGGGCCGTTCGGAACAGAATATTCGTGGGAAGAGAATTGTGTCACAATCCAAATTCCCAACCCTCGTGATCGTGATGGCGCCTAACACCATACTTGCTAGGCAAGCCAATGTTAGAATTTAATTAAACGTTTCTTTTAAAAGTTTACTTAAACACAATAGAATAATTTAAAATAAAAGAAAATCTAATACTTTCCAATAAATGACTTCATGAATAATATTAGAAATAATAAAAAGAACCACGAACTAATACTAAAGGTATAACTACCTAGGGTCTGGTATCACAATCCACGAACTACTAAAGAATAATACAAATAATTAAGCTGAAAGAAATATATATATGTCTATTTTGAATGAAATAAAACAATAGCTAAATAACGTAGAGAAGACTCCAGGAGTCTGCGGACGCCAGCACATCTACCTCGTGTCTCCGTGTAAATGCTCAACTACTACTTGAATACTCAGCTCTGGCCGGAACTTGGATCTTCACAAGAAGTGCAGAGTGCAATATCAGTACAACCGGCCCCATGTACTGGTAAGTGATGAGTCTAACCTCGACGAAGTAGTGACAAGGCTACGATGGGGCATTTATAATATAATTTGTAAGCAGTGTATAATAAAGCAAGAAGGGAATAATAAACTAATTAAACAATAACTTGCAACAATTAATGACACAACTCAGTTAACTTTTCCAGATCTCAGCTATAACCAATTCTCACATAAATTTCCAAATTTCCCTTTAAATAACAATAAGGGAAGAATATGAAATAACAACAACAAAACAAGGAGTACTTCCAAACTTCCGAATTTAAACAACGGTAAAAGTAGAGTATCGGAAATAATATAGTAAAACAATAAGTTTTCCCGTCTTTATGTTTAAAATCAGTAAAACATGAATATCCTCCATTATCTCTTCTTGTTGCGGCGCGCAACCCGCTCTCACATGTCCACCCTTATTGCTCCTCCCTATATATACCACCCTTATTTCTCCTGTTGCGGCGTGCAACTTGATCCCACTTGTCCACCCTTATCATTCCTTGTTGCGGCATGCAATCCGCTCCCACCATACAATCACATCTCTTTATTTATAAAAAGATTTCACAATTTAGGTCAAATCCTTTCACAATATTTATGTCTCAACAATCGTAAACAAAAAGCTGGACTATTTATAAACTTCATCAAGTATCATTTCACAATGAAACCAACAGGAATGTATCGTAAAACACTATAAACCAGCTCAATCTTTTACGTACCACAATGAAGCCAAGGGAACAACTAACACTTCCAAAATACTTGAAACAATACTTAACAACAAGTTAACAAAACCAAGTAGACGTGGAGGCATCAATAATCATCAAACAATTAAGGCAGGGATCAAGTAAATTTGAAACGGGGAAGGGATCATGTTCAACAAATAATTTGGTGGTGCATAGAGACTCGTCACCTCACCTATACAAAACACACATGCAAATTCACATAACAGTTAAGTTGGGGATTCCTATTCCCTCAAGTCAAGGTTAAACCAAGCACTTACCTCGATCTCACAAGAAATTCACTACTCAAGCACAACGTTTCCTCTAGAATTTTTCTCCAACACACTCGCATCTAATCATAATTAGTTTAATATCATCAATTATTTCTAAAGGAATCAACTTTAATGGAAAATTATGGTTTTCCTAAGTTTTCCCAAAAATCCCCCAATTCCACCATGAAAATTCTAGATTGTAGGTTGAAATCTTGTAAAACGTTGTTAGAGATTAAAAGGAGTGAGTTTGAAATCACTTACCAATGTTTTGGAGAAGTTTGGGGTTTTGGAAAATCGCCTATGGAGGTTTAAGGTTTGAGAGAATTGAAAAGTGAGTGAAAATCCCATCTAAAATCTCACTTTACAGGCTGTGAATATTGCATATGCGATCAGGGGTTCGCAATTGTGAACCCTTCGAAATTATGTTGCCTTCGCATTTTCGACATCTGGGGGCCTTCGCAATTCCGGCAAAAATGTCGCATTTGCGAGTCGCATTTCTGACATTATTGTCGTATTTCCCAGGCCTGATCACTTCGCAATTGCGAAGCCTAATCTCACAATTGCGAGATCAGAGGCCTAATGACATACACCAGATGCATCAGTTGTGATTTTCCAAGTCTAAGCACTCCGTAGCCTATCCAAAACTCACTCGAGCCCTCGGGACTCTAAATCAAACATGCATGCATGTATAAAAACATCATACGGACTTTCTCGTGCGATCAAATAATCTAAATAACATAAAAAACTATGAATTTAACCTTAAAACTCATGATTTTCTCAAGAACACTTCAAATTCACTATTTCTCAACCGGATGTCCTAATCACGTCAAATCAACTCCGATTCTCACCAAATTTCACATATAGAACATAAATATTATAACAAACTTGTACCAGGCTCCAGAACCAAAATACGGCCCCGATACCAACGTGTTTGAACATCAATTCATTTCTTTATTTCATTTAAAAACCAGCAAACCAATTTTCTTCAAAAATTGATTTCTAAGGCTAGAAAACTCAGAATTAAATTTTGGGAATACGCCCAAGTCCTATATTTTACAGTGGACCTCTCGAGATCGTCTGAACACAATCCGGGTCCATTTACTCAACTAAAACCAAAATTTTAACTCTAAAAATTATTATTTCTCATATTTCACATAAAAGATTTCCGGTTTCATTCCCGTAATGTGCATGCAAATTGAGGTAATTAACATTAGTCTTTTTAAAGCTAATGATCCCTGATTAGTGTCTTAATTTATAAGATGACCCTTTGGGTCATCACACATTGCTACCGATTGATTTAGCTTGGTTCGAGGTCGTGGCTTGCCTAACCTTGTGTGGGGGAAATCCCCTTAGGATTTGGTACTGATATATCTTTGTGAGTGTCATGTATGCGAGGTGACGAGTGCGTACTCGGGCTATTTGTTGAAAAACCTGATTTATGTTTACTCAGTACTTGCTTGTTTTCACCTTAATTGATTATACTAGCAAGCGTTGTTACCCTGTTAGCTTAGGATAACATGTCTTCATGCATTGAACTCCTTGCAGCATGACTATCGAATTCTTGCTTCTTTTCCCAACTTGTACTTAGTCTAGACTATAGGTTCTCTTGCTGCACTTATCGTTTGTAATTGATTGCACTGTGTATTTACTTTGGGACTACGGGACGGTATCCAGGGAGATCCCCTTGCATATTTACTTTTGGGACTACGGGACGGTATCCCAGCAGATCCCTCCTGCATATTTACTTTTAAGACTACGAGGCAATACCTCGGGAGTTCTCCCTGCATATTTACTTTTGGGACTTTGAGATTATATCTCGGGAGATCCCCTGTTGCTTACTTTCACGTATTGTTTTGTTATTTCATTGTGTTTTCCTTGGTTGAAGTCTAGTCTCTTATTGTACTACCTTATTCTCCTATTTTTATTATTATATACCAGTCGGCCTGACCTGACCTCGTCAATACTCGAGCGAGGTTAGGCTCGACACTTAATGGTTACCAATTGTGGTGTACTCATACTACTCTTCTGTATATGTTTTGTGTGCAGATTCAGGTGCTCGTCATCAGCCACATTACCAGTGAGTTCGTGGCATCTTTTGGAAACTTCAAGGTATTGATGCCACGTCCGCATACCTCGGAGTCCCCTTCTATTCTTCCCCGTGTCAAACATTTTTTGCATTTATTTTTACTTGACTCCGGTGTATAGAGATATGATTTCCTTTATGTATCTTGTGACTCACGTTATTCCGTGTTTTGGGAAAGTTGTGTAAGTTTGTGTTTGGTTATTGTACATGTCGTGCGGCATCGTTTTTTATTATTCAATATTTATTGCAGTTAGAAGTTAAACTTTGTTTTCGTTATTGGTAGTTTTGTAAATTGTTAGGCTTACCTAGTCGTAGAGATTAGGTGTCTCCACGATGTGTTTCAGATGGATGTTTGGGTCGTCACAAATTGGTATTAAAGCTCTAGGTTCATAGGAGTCGTGAGTCACAAGTCGGTTTATTAGAGTCTCGCAGATTGGTAGGGAGATGTTCGTACTCATCTTTGAGAGGCTATGGAACTCTTAGGAACAACCATACTTGTTTTGATTCCTTGTCGTGCGAGTCATTGGCATCAAATTTTAAACTTCTCCATTCTATTCCTTCTCACAGATGGTGAGAACCCGTACCACGAGATTTGATGACTAGGCACTCGTGCCCCTTACTAGAGCCACCATAGGCTGGGGCTGGGGCCGGGGTAGAGGACGACCACGCGGTGCAGCCAGAGCACCCACGCGAGTTGTGACAGAGGAGACCCCAGCAGCTCAAAGTTGAGGGCAGGCACCGAAGGTGCCTATTGCTGCACTTGCCTTCCAAGAGACTCTAGCCCAGTACATGAGCATGTTCAGCACCTTAGCTCAGGCTAGGTTGATTCCATTAGATCTTGCCACATCTCAGGCCTGGGGAGGGGCACAGACTCCCACAACCGTACTCCTGAGCAGAGGGTTTAGGTTGATCAGGCCCCAGAATTAATCCTTATGCAGCCGGTAGCTCCGGTTCAACACGAGACTAGGACAACCGCTTCTGAGATGGAGCAGCTCAGACTTGAGAGGTACAAGAAGTACCTCCCACCTACCTTCAAGGGATTGGCTACAGATGATGCTCAAGGTTTTCTGGAGGAGTGTCATTGTATTCTCCGTAGCGTAGCAGAGACGAGTGGGTTTTCTTTTACCACCTTCCAGCTTAGAGGAGCAGCCTATTAGTGGTGGTGTGCTTATGAGTTGAGTAGTCCATACGAGGTAGCCTCACTTGCATGAACTTAGTTCTCAGACATGTTTTTGAGAGAGTATGTCCCTCAGAGCCTCAGGGACTCATGGCGCGTGGAGTTTGAGCAACTGCGCTAGGGTGTTATGACTGTGTTAGAGTATGCAGTCTGTTTCGGTGATTTGGCCCGTCATGCACCAACCTTGTTTGCCATAGTTCGGGAGAGGGTTCGTCATTTTATTGAGGGACTCCACCCCAGCATCCTGATTAGTAGGGCCAGGGAGTTGGAGATGGATATCAACAGGTTGTGAGTATTGCCAAGATATTTAAGGGCATGCTTACCCGGGACAAAGAGGAGAGAGAGGCTAAGAGGTGTCGAGAGTCTGACACGTACAGTGGTGCTCGTGCCCCAACTGTAGTTTGACATGGTAGGGGTTATGTGAGTCACCCCGTTCATTCAGATCTTCTAGCCTCCAGTGGTGTTCCAGCCCCTTATAGGCCCCAAAAGCCTTATTATACACCACCAATATGTAGTGTGCCTCCTGCTCGGGTGCTTTTAGCGGCCTGTCCAGCAGATCTGGCCCGAGTCCGTCACAGTAGCCACGCCCTCCGAAGGGGTTGTTTTGAGTGTGGCGACACTTGCCATATGGTGAGGGATTGCCCCAGACATATGAGGGGTGCACCTCTACAGACTTCTTAGCCACCACGTGCTCCACCGGGTCCTCAGGCTATGATTCTAGCACCAGCCACCGCCCCACCTACTCAGCCTGCTCGACGTGGAGGTTTGTTATGCCCGCCGTTTTATATTACGATGATGTTACGCGTCGCAGTATTAAATTACGACGATGTTGCACCATGTAGTATTTTACGTGAAATTGTCGTAAGGTAATTGACATCAGTCCAAGAAAAAGATTATTTGGAGATTATAAGGATTGTGCTATTTCAAACAGGTGGTGAGTAAATTCATGAAGGTGAAAGGGGAAGCAAGTCAAAGAAAATGAATTTTCGTCCAAGTTTGGCATGTTGGGATAAAATTCGGGCCAAGCATTAATGCCCGATATTTATGGACTCGTACCATACAATATACCATATGACCATGATAGTAGGATGTATAAAGTGTATTAAAAATAAGTAGAATTTTAAGTAATTTGAGACAATTCTTAATTATGGGGGTAATTGGTTAATTACCGGGTAACAGAATATTACCATAATTAATTAAATGTTGGATAAAGATCAAAATTTCTCCCACCCCAAAACGTGGCAGCAATCCCTTTCTTAAGAACATGACTATTAGCTAGTTTTGATTAGTTGGAAAGTAATGTGTCAAGACACCTCATTTTCTCATAATTAAAATACCAGTATTTGTAAGTAATCTACAAAACCAATTCATTACCACAAATGAGGAGAGGTTGGGACTGCAAGGAAATTGTTTGACGAAATGACCAGTAGATATGTGCTTTCCCAGAGTGTATGTGTCACGACCCAATTCTCCCTCCGACCGGGTCTCGTGACGGCACCTAGTCTAGACGACTAGGTAAGCCTATTACTTAAGCGAAATTTAGATAAAACAGGTAAAATAATAGTAAGTGAAATAAATCATACTAAAGTCGACACCGCTCAGCATTAACAGTTACTTTACCCGGAACCCGGAATATACCAACACATCACAAGCTACTCTACTGCTCAATAAGTACAACTGGATAGAAAAGACCGTATAGGTTCATCTACAAGTACTACAACTGCAAGATAGGAAGGGGACTCGGAGATCTGCGGATGCTGCAGATTATACCTCGAATCTCCTGATACCGCTGCTGCTGGATAGCTGAGATACCGCGTACTAGGACATGGATCTGCACATGGGGAAAAACATGTGCAGAAGGACGTGAGTACTCCACATTCGGTACCCAGTAAGTGCCAAGCCTAACCCCAGTCAAGTAGTGACGAGGTCAGGTGGAGGCCATACTGAGGATTGCAAAATAACAGATATAGAGAACAAGTAAGTAAAATAAGTGATAATCGACAGGAATTATAAGTAAAGGCTTGCAAGAAACGGTATAATCAAATGCTCAGATCACGCAATATATATATATATATATATATATATATATATATATATATATATATATATATATATATATATAAAGCTCTGTAAGAAAGTTAAGGTACAATGCAATGCAAAAATGAGGGAAAGGCTCAGGTCTATGCCCGCAATCCCTGTATTTATACGTAATATAAAGTAAATCTCCAAAATAACGTAGTTTTAAGGGTTTGAGGAAAAACCAGTTGGAAATCTCGAAGAAAGATCATTAAATCAGTTTCAAAGAATAGTAACGATTGGAAAATCAGTTAGAAATCAATTTACCATGATAAATCTTAAGTTATTATGCAATTTAAATGATAGCAGTAATAATAGAGTTGGAGAGAAAGCATTATGTTGAAAGAAATAAGGAACTTCAGTGAAAATATCCCCTGCACGAGTTCGTCACCTCACGTACACGGGGTTTTTATAGGAAAAATCAGTAAAAATGCCTAAGAGAGATTCCCCAACACAGAGCTAGGCAAGCCACTTACCTCAATTGAGCAAATCAACCGCTAATGACTCTCTTGCCACGAGTATCCAACTCCGGAAGGCCCAAATCTATTCAATTCGATGGGATAACGTAAATATAAATTCAAGAAATCGAAATAACTAATTAATTCAGAACTAATACGCGAAATTAGAAAATTTGACCAAAACGCCCCTCGGGCCCACGTCTCGGAATCGGGAAAAATTTATATTTTCTGAACCCTTGTTCGCTCACGAGTCTAACCATATGAAAATCTCTCAAATCGGAGATCAATTACCCAATCAAAACCCCAAAATTAGGTCTAAGAAGCTTCTTCCATTTTCCCCAAATTTTAACTCAAAATCATGAATTTAAGGGTGGGATTTAAGATTAGGAACGCGGAAATTAACCTATGGTGGTGGAAAATCACTTACCTCAATTACCCACGTGAAAATCCTCTCAAAGATCGCCCATCCCGAGCTCCCACAACTCAAAAATGGTGAAATAACATAACCCACGGATTCTCAGAATATGAACAGGGATTTCCGCACCTGCGGTCCCTTTAACCGCACCTGCGGTACCGCACCTGCGGAATAATCATCGCAGGTGCGGAATATCACTTAAAGCCCTGGGACCGCTCCTGCGATAGAAAGGTCGCGTCTGCGGTTCTGCGCATGCGGAGCCCAGGTCGCACCTGCGATCCCTGACTAGGCTACTGGGACCGCTCCTACGATAGAAAGGTCGCACCTGCGGTTCTGCGCCTGCGGAGCTCAGGTCGCTCCTGCGATCCCTGACCAGGCCACTGGGACTTCGCACCCGCAGCATAAGTCCTGCGCTTGTGTGCTCGCACCTGCGGAAATTCCATCGCAGGTGCGGAACACCAGATACAGGTCTGGTTCAGCACTTTGAAATTTTCCAAACTTCCCGATAAGCATTCAAAACAACCCCGAGGCCCCCCGGAACCTCACCCAAAACCACCAACTGATCCCAATACCCTATCCAAACTTGGTCGAGCTTTAAAAACACGTCCCCTAACTTCAAAATATCCAAAAATGCATAGATTCAAGCCTAGGAACTTAGGAATTTTCAAGAATTCACTTCCGACGCCGAACCACGTCTAAACTCGTCCGGATGACCTCAAATTTTGCACACAGGTCATAATTGACATTCCGGGCCTGCTTTGGCTTTCGGAATTCCATTCCCAGTCCGATATCAAAATCTCACCTATCGGCCGAAATCGCCGAAATTCTAACTTTCGCCAATTCAAGCCTAAATCCACGTCTGGCCTCAAAACACATTTCGAACACGCTCCCAACCCCAAAATCACTCAACGGAGCTGACGGAGTCCACGGATTTCCATTCCGGGTCTGTCTTCATATAGCTCATGCTCTGGCCCAATTTCTAAGTTCAAAGCTCACCTTAAAGGACTATATGTTCAAAAAACACTCCAATTTTCATCACTCTGACTCGTTCCATTAACCTGATAAGACAAGGGAGGAACAGTTATCAGGGGATTGGGGTGCTAACTCTCCAAAATGACCGGCCAGGTCGTTACATTCTCCCCCTCTTAAGAAAATCGTTCGTCCTCGTACGAGTATAGAAATATACCTGAAGTTGTGAATAGGTGAGGGTACTGACTCCGTATATCCTGCTCGGTCTCCCAAGTCGCCTCCTCGACCGGATGACCTCTCCACTGCACCTTGACTGAAGCAATATCCTTCGATCTGAGCTTTCTAACCTGCCTATCCAAAATGGCCACAGGCTCCTCAACATATGATAGTCCCTGTCCAACTGGACCGAGCTGAAATCCAACACATGAGTTGGGTCACCATGATATTTTCGGAGAATGGACACGTGGAATACCGGATGAACACCTGCTAGGTTGAGAGGCAAGGCCAACTCATAAGAAACCACCCAACCCGCTGCAATATCTCAAAAGGTCCGATGAACCTCGGACTCAGCTTACCCTTCTTCCCAAATCTCATGACGCCCTTCATCGGCGATACCCGAAGCAAAACCCGATCAGAAGCCATGAATGATAAATCACGAACTCTCCGGTCCGCATAACTCTTCTGTCTTGATTGAGCTGTGCGAAGTCTATCTTGAATCACCTTCACCTTGTCTAAGGCATCCTGAACCAAATCCGTACCCAACTACCAGCCCTCACCCGGCTCGAACCATCCAACTGGAGACCTGCACCGCCTACCATATAAAGCCTCAAATGGCGCCATCTGAATGTTGGACTGATAGCTTTTATTGTAAGCAAGCTCTGCAAGAGGTAAGTACTGATCCCATGATCCTCCAAAATCAATCACACAAGCACGGAGCATATCCTCCAAAATCTGAATGGTGCGCTCGGACTGTCCGTCCGTCTGAGGGTGGAATGCTGTACTGAGATCAATCTGGGTACCCAACTCACTATGCAAGGCTCTCCAGAAGTGCGAGGTGAACTGAGGACCTCGGTCTGAAATAATAGATACCGGCACACCATGCAACCGGACTATCTCCCTCATGTAGATCTGAGCCAATCTCTCCGAAGAATATGTAGTCAATACCGGAATGAAATGAGCTGACTTGGTCAGCCGATCCACAATCACCCAAATAGCATCATACTTCCTCAGAGTCCGAGGAAGTCCGACCACAAAATCCATGGTAATCCGCTCCCACTTCCACTCTGGAAGCCTCATCTGCTGAAGTAATCCTCCCGGTCTCTGATGCTCACACTTGACCTACTGCAATTGAGGCATTTGGCTACAAACTCCACTATATCCTTTTTCATCCTCCGCCATCAGTAGTGTTGTCTCAGATCCTGGTACATCTTCGCGGTGCCGGGATGAATGGAGTACCGCGAGCTATGGGCCTCCTCAAGGATCAACCTCCACAGTCCATCTACGTCAGGCACACAAATACGGCCCTGCAATCTCGACACACCATCATCATCTATGGTCATATCTCTAACACCATCCCTCTGAACTCTATCCCGAAGAGATCGAAGGTCGGGATCATCATACTGGAACTCTCGAATGCGGTCATAAAGAGAATATCGAGTAACAACTCAAGCGAAAACCCGGTGAGACTCAGAAAGGTCCAACCTCACGAATTGGTTGGCTAAGGACTGAACATCCAAAGCTAAGGGCCTCTCAGCTGCATGAAGATATGCCAAACAACCCAAACTCTCCGCCCGGTGACTTAGGGCATCGGCCACCACATTGGCCTTCCCCGGATGGTATAGTATGGTGATGTCATAATCCTTGAGTAGCTCCAACCACCTGCGCTGACGCAAATTGAGATCCTTCTGCCTGAATATGTGCTGCAAACTCCGGTGATCCGTATATATCTCACAGGGAACACCGTATATATAATGACGTCATATCTTCAGGGCGTGAACAATCGCTGCCAACTCAAGATCATGAACCGAGTAGTTTTCCTCATGTACCTTCAACTGCCTGGACGCGTAGGCAATCACCCTACCGTCCTGCATCAACACCGCTCCCAAACCAATCCTCGAAGCATCACAATAGACTATATAGGACCCCGAACCGTTAGGTAGGAATAACACTGGAGTTGTAGTCATGGCTTTCTTGAGCTTCTAAAAACTCTCCTCACACTCCTCAGTCCATATAAAAGGTGCACCCTTCTAGGTCCGTCTAGTCATGGGTGCTGAAATGGATGAAAATCCCTCCACGAAACGATGATAATAACCATCCAAACCGANTCCGAAGATACTATATGGCCTAAGAATGCCACAGAATCAAGCCAAAATTCACACTTAGAGAATTTGGCATATAACTTCTTCTCTCTCAAGGTCTGAAGCACGGTCCTCATGTGCTGCTCATGGTCCTCATGAGATCGAGAATATACAAGAATGTCGTCAATGAACACAATGACGAAAGTATCAAGATGAGGTCAAAATACGATGTGCATCAGGTGCATGAAGGCTGCTGGGGCATTGGTCAGCCCGAATGACATAACAAGGAACTCATAGTGACCATATCTAGTCCTGAAAGCAGTCTTCGAGATATCCGACTCCCGAATCTTTAGCTGATGATAGCCCGAATGAAAGTCAATCTTGGAGAATACCTTGGCACCCTATAGCTGGTCAAACAAATCATCAATGCGAGGTAGTGGGTACCTATTCTTCACTGTAACCTTATTCAATTGCCTGTAGTCAATACACATACGCATCGATCCATCCTTCTTTTTCACAAACAACACCAGAGCACCCCAAGGAGATACACTTGGCCTGATGAACCCCTTATCCAGCAGTTCCTGCAACTGTTCCTTCAACTCCTTCAACTTAGGAGGAGCCATGCGATAGGGTGGAATGGAAATAGGATGAGTACCAGGCAATAAATCAATGCTAAAGTCAATGTCTCTGTCGGGCGGCACACCCGGAAGGTCATCTGGAAAAACATCGGGGTAATCCCTCACAACTGGGACTGAATCAGCTGTAGGGGTGTCGGCACTAACATCTCTCACA
>ML244755.1:0-38425 GCA_005239495.1 Nicotiana undulata | reverse complement strand
ACGTTGGTGCTCGGCAAGTATGGCCCGGGTGCTAGTCATGATCCTCCAGTTTGGGTCGGGACAGTTTGAGTAGTTTAGGTCCGAAAATTTAATTGAAAATTGGGGCTAGATTTTAAATACCCCATTTATTAAAGAAATAATTTATAAAAAATAATGAACAAATAAAAAATATTATTTTTGGATAAAAATGATTAAAAACAATTATTTAACACTATAAAAATCTAAAATTTTATTTTTTGCATAAATAAAGTAATTATAAGCATGTATGGGCTGTTATTGCAAAATGTGGAATTTAGCCTTAAATAATGCAAATATAATTATAACAAATGTACTAAAAATATTTAAAACTAATATGGGTGTAGATGATAAGTTTAGATTATGAAATCATCATAAAAATAATTTGTAAGGTAATTAATAGATATTTATATATATAAAAAATGCAGAAATAAATTGACTTAAGGCGAAAATTATGAAAAACACCTGTATATTCTTGTAGATCAAATTATGATATATATATATATATATATATATATATATATATATATATCAACAGCTGCCCCTCTTTACCTGGGAAGGATGAAAGAGTTGTCGGATAAAAAAATGATGATCGATTTTGACCGAATGGGGTCATTTGAAAATATAGGCCGCACTCTGGTCTCTGAGCTGCCTGCATATTCCTGGTTTTACAGGAATTAGTCCATGTGTAGTTCTGGATCCAACGGTGGAATAAACCGATGAAGTTGTTGTAAGAACGGACAAATTATTCTTGATAGGACAACTCGGGATTGAGAACGATTATGGATATTTGAGTGGGTATCAGATGGGAATGGGTAACGGACGGTGATCGGCTACGTTTGAAACTTGAGCGAAGATGGCTCCAGTTAGGAGAACGGATACTTCCCGGATCACCTGCAAATTCAAAATACGATGCGCGCATATATATTATCGCATAAATTTAAACACGATGCAAATTCCATTTGGACCATGGAGATTGTCTTCGGACGGTGAGGATGACGTCCTTAGACCATGACGTCCCCGGCCATGAATTGTGCGGTAAAGGATTAGCAAGCCATGAAATGATGTTCTCGGGCTATGAAGATGGTGCCTCTGAACCATGATGCCTTTGAATAATGATGTGCAATATTGAGAGATCCTCAGGCCATGGAATTGTGTCTTCCGGCTATGAGGATGATGCCTTCGAAAAATTTGGCTAAGTTTCAGTCCATGAGATGCAAAGATATGATGTTTGAGATAAAACAAGACATAGCTTAATCTTGTGTGGAATTGGGGGTAGAGCTTAGCCCCGAGAAAGAGAATATCGCAAGGTTTTGGAATAGCAACATTTGTGGTTATGCACGGAGAGACAATGCTTAGCCTCGTGCAAAGATTCGAGACAATGCTTAGTCTCATGCAATAGGAAGGCAGTGCTTAGCCTTATGCAATTAAGGAGGCAGGGCTTAGCCTCATGTTAAGGTTCGAGACAATGCTTAGTATCATGCAATAGGAAGGCAGTGCTTAGCCTTATGCAATTAAGGAGGTAGCCTCATGCAATATTTGAGACAATTCTTAGTCTCATGCAATAGGAAGGCATTGCTTAGCCTTGTGCAATTAAGGAGGCAGGGCTTAGCCTCATCCAAGATTTGAGACAATGGTTAGTCTCATGCAATAGGAAGGCATTGCTTAGCCTTGTGCAATTAAGGAGGCAGGGCTTAGCCTCATCCAAGATTTGAGACAATGGTTAGTCTCATGCAATAGGAAGGCATTGCTTAGCCTTGTGCAATTAAGGAGGCAGGGCTTAGCCTCATACAATATTTGAGACAATGCTTAGTCTCATGCAATAGGAAGGTAGTGCTTAGCCTTATGCAATTAAGGAGGCAGGGCTTAGCCTCATGCAAGATTTGAGACAATGCTTCTCATGGAATGGGAAGGCAGTGCTTAGCCTTATGCAATTAAGGAGGTAGGGCTTAGCCTCATGCAAGATTTGAGACAACCTTAGTCTCATGCAATGGGAAGGCAATGCTTAGCCTTATGCAATTAAGGAGGCAGAGCTTAACCTCATGCAAGATTTGAGACAATTCTTAGTCTCATGCAATAGGAAGGCAATGCTTAGCCTTATTCAATTAAGGAGGCATGGCTTAGCCTTATGCAAGTAAGGAGGCATGTCTTAGCCTCATGCAAACTTTGAGACAATGATTAGTCTCAAGCAATGAATAAATAATATGGGATAGCGGAGTATTTCTTAGTTGGAGATGAGTTTGGTAGCTTTGTTGTTGCGAAGACAGTAGTGATTCTAAGGTGCGCACGTACTGGCGACTATTTCTTGTTCCTGCATTCAAAGAAAAATTGTGAGTTTTGTGGGGGAGGTTGGTTCGTGCCTTTGTCTGCTTGCTTTGCTCTGCTCCGCTTTGAAATCTTGTTCGAGTTACCATGGGTAGCATCTGGCTTAAAGAATAAGGTTTTCGAAAAATATGCATGCATAGTTATTCAAAACATGGTAATATGCAATTTAAAAGTTGATTAGATGAACTAGTAACTGTGACACTATCAGAGACATTGTGACCTTCTTGCCGTAGAATTTTGAGGGTCATCCTCAAAATTCTGCCCCAGTTATCTAGACTAATTTACGGTTATTCTACATGTGGTGCCGTTGGTTGATCTTGCTTTGGAATTTTGAGGGTCCTCCTCAAAATTCTGCCACAGTTTCCGATTATGGGGATAATGAAAATTTTATTGTATTGTAACCGAACCCACAGGGCTGCCTACGTATCCCCTCTTAAACGTGAATCAGGTCAAGAGTAGTTCAGTTACATCATATGAAGAAAATGTAAACAGTTTAAACAAAATATCTTTTGGCTGCGTCTGAGTTGATAGGCTTTGACCAAATTTCTCCGTCCATATCTCCGAGTATGAGTGCTCTTCCTGTTAGTATTTTGTGAACCATGTAGGGTACTTGCCAGTTGGGTGAGAATTTTCCTTTGGCTTCATCCTGATGTGGAAAGATCCGTTTCAGCACCAGCTGCCCCGGTGCTAACTATCTAGGTTTGGCCCTTTTGTTGAAAGCTCTGGACATTCTGTTTTGATAAAGCTGATCATGACACACTCCGCAGGGATGACGGCTTCAGTACCGTAGACCAATAGATAAGGAGTTGCCCCGGTTGACATGCAGACTGTAGTACTATATCCCAATAAGGCAAATGGTAACTTCCCGTGCCACTGCTTGTGATTCTCTACCATCCTTTTTAGTATCTTCTTAATGTTCTTGTTGGCGGCCTCCACGACTCCATTCATTTGGGGTCGGTATGCTGTGGAGTTTTTGTGATTGATTTTGAAGGTCTCGCACATGGCTTTCATTAGATCACTATTGAGATTGGCGGCATTGTTAATGATGATGGATTATGGAACCCCAAATCGACAAACAATACGATCCTTGACAAAATCTACGATGAATTTCTTGGTTATGGATTTGTAAAATGCAGCTTCAACCTACTTTGTGAAGTAGTCTATGGCCACTAGAATGAACTTGTGCCCGTTTGAAGTGGCGGACTCGATTGGTCCAATGACATCCATTCCCCAGGCAGAAAAAGGAAAAGGTGCTCTTGTTGCATTAAGTTCATTTGGAGGTACCCCTATCATATCTGCGTGTATCTGGCATTGATGACATTTCTGGACATACCGGATGCAGACTGTTTCCATAGTCATCCAAAAGTATCCAGCTCTATGTATCTTCTTGGCTAGGACGAAAACATTCATATGTGGGCCGTATGTTCCGGCATGTATCTCTTAAAGCAGTTTGGAGGCTTCCTTGGTGTCGACATACCGTAATAGCCCTAGATCTGGAGTTCTTCTATACAGAATTCCTCCACTTTGGAAGAAATGGTTAGATAATCTCCGAAGTGTGCGTTTCTAGGTATGCTTTGCATGCTCTGGATATTCTTTCGCCAAATATTCCCTGATATCGTGGAACCATGGATTCCCATCTGTTTCTTCTTCACCATGAGCACAATAAGCTGGCTGATTGTGAATCCTTAGCAGAATGGGATCCATGAAATTCTTGTCCGGTTGTTGTATCATGGAGGACAAGGTGTCTAGTGCATCTGCAAACTCATTCTGGATTGTAGGGACATGTCAGAACTCTATCTTCGTGAATCTCTTCATCATCTCTTGTATGTGATGCAGATATGGTAGTATCTTGGTGTGTTTGGTAGCCCATTCTCCTTGTACCTGGTGTACCAGCAGGTTTGAATCACCAATCACCAGCAATTCCTGGATATTCATGTCGACAACCAAATTGAGCCCTAATATGCAGGCTTCATACTCCGCCATATTATTGGTGCATGGGAATCTGAGTTTGACGGACACCGGGTAATGTTGACTGGTTTCTAATACTAAAACGGCTTTGATACCGACTCTTTTGAAATTTGCAGCTTCGTCGAAGAACATTCTCCACCCGTCGTAGGCTTCAGCAATATCCTCCTACCAATGACACTTCTTCATCAGGAAAATACATTTTCAATGGCTCGTATTCTCCTCCTACAGGAATTTTTGCAAGATGACCTGCTAATGTTTGTCCCTTGACTGCCTTCTGGGTTACATAGATGATGTCAAAGTCGCTCAACAATATTTTCCATTTGACCAACTTTCCTGTAGGCATAGGCTTCTGAAAGATGTACTTCAAAGGATCCATCCTCGATATGAGATATGTGATATAAGCATAGAAGTAGTGCCTCAGTTTCTGGGCTATCCATGTCAGAGCACAACAAGTGTGTTCAAGTAGAGAGTAACGTGCTTCGTAGGGTGTGAACTTCTTGCTTAGATAATATATGGCTTGCTCCTTTCTCCCTATCCATCATGTTTTCCTAAGACACAACCGAAAGTCCCATCTAGTACGGAAAGGTAGAGTAGCGGTGGTCTACCAGGCTCTGGCTGATTTTGTCAAAAGCCTTCTGACACTCTCCAGTTCAACTAGTGGTGGCATCCTTCTTCAACATTTTGAAAATTGGCCCACATATTGCAGTTGATTGTGCTATGAAGCGGCTGATATAGTTGAGACATCCCAAGAAACTCATAAGGTCCTTCTTGTTCTTTGGCGGTGGTAAGTCTTGGATAGCCTTTACCTTTGATAGGTCTAACTCAATTCCTCGGCAGCTGACGATGAACCCTAACAATTTTTCGGCAGGAACCCCAAAGGCACATTTTGCGGGATTCAGTTTCAGATTGTACCTCCGCAACCGGTCAAAGAACTTTCTCAAATATGTTATGTGATCTGTGGCCTTCTTGGATTTGATGACGGCTTCGTCCACATATACTCGTATCTCCTTGTGTATCATGTCATGGAAAATAGTTGTCATAGCCCTCATGTAGGTGGCCCCAACATTCTTTAGACCAAACATCATCATTTTGTAACAGGACACTCCCCATGGTGTGATGAAAGCTGTCTTCTAGGCATATTCTTCGTCCATCCAAATCTGATGATAACCCGCGAAGCAATCAACATAGGATTGGAGTTCATGGTTGGCACAATTATTGATCAATATGTGTATATTTGGTAGTGGGAAATTATCTTTGGGACTTGCTCTGTTTAAATCCAGATAGTCGACACATACTCTGACTTTCCCGTTTTTCTTCGGAACCGGCACAATGTTGGCCAACCAAGTTGGATATTCAACTACCCTGAGGACCTTAGCTTTAATTTACTTGGTGACTTCTTCCTTGATTTTTAGACTCATGTCTGGTTTGAACTTCCTGAGTTTCTTCTATACCGGTGGACACATTGGATTGGTAGGTAGATTATGAGCTACTATGGATGTGCTCAATCCGGTCATATTATCATATGACCATGCAAAAATGTCCTCATACTCTCTCAGGAAACGAGTGTACTCTTCCTTATCTGATGGTGACAAGTGAATGCTTATGCGGGTTTCTTTGACTGTTTCGGAATCTCCCAGGTTGACTATCTCAGTTTCGTCCAGATTGGACTTGGGCTTGTTCTCAAAATTCTCAACTTCTTTGATAATTTCCTCAGGTATTACATCTTCTTCTTCTATCTCTTCCGAGTCATTGTCCTTATGTTGCGTTGTCTCATTACATGTCAATGTCGTTGGTTCATCAAGATAAGAAATAGTAATGCTGCAGAGAGAAAGATATGAAAGATAGTAATAATAAAATATCAAGCCATTAATAAATATTAAAATGTCAAACAAAGCAATTTTGTAATGACTCAAAAAATGTTTTCCAAAAGGAAATACTGAAGGAAAAGAAAATGGTTTTTAAACAAAAATGCTCAAGAAGAATTGTTTTCAAAATAAATGACACTAGCAGACATGCTACCCCGGGACTCGCCGGGCCATTGATGGTGTGGCTTTCCAATTTATGAGGACATCTCCCTTCTCCACTGTATGGATGACGAGGCCTTCTTCCTCCTCCTCCTCAACTATTACACTACAATCCATGTCTTCCTCTTCTAGAAATAAATTCCTCAAACCAGCTAGCACCTCGTCCTCTTCGGATCCCCACATCATATCAGCTTGATGGAAAGATTGGCTCAAATGCGGTATTGGTTGTTCAAGAGGGTAGTAAGGACCACGCCACAATGGCGACCAGTTTTGATACTCATGCCAGGTGTACTGATATCCCAATCCAAAATTCGTGCCGTGACGTTTTAGTTGTATCGGTTTGGCAATACCTTGGAGATTCTTCCCGAGCCATTTATCGGGTTCATACCCTTCCCATGCTAGTACGATTTCTATTTTGCTGCTCTACCACTTGTCTTTCTCAATTGCATTGACGCGCTCGACACGATGATCAGTATCTCCACCCAATTTCCTTCTATTTTCCACGACCGGAACAATTTGATTGGTATAAATGGGATTACTTCGGTCTCCATGTATGATCACCTCCTGATGGTTCCATTCGAATTTTATATCCTGGTGCAAAGTAGAAGCCACAGCCCCGGCGACATGTATCCAAGGTCGTCCCAACAACAGATTGTATGAGGCGGATATGTCTAGCACTTGAAATTCAACATCAAACCAAGTCGGGCCCATCTGCAAACAGAGGTTGGTTTCCCCAATCGTGGCCCTTTGAGACCGATCGAATGCTTTCGCGTTCATAGTTCCTGCTAGTATTTTCATGCAAACCTTTACCCAATCTCTTCAAAGTAGTCAATGGACAGATGTTGAGACTGGAACCTCCATCTATCAAAACCCTAGCAATGAATTTATCCTCGCATTGTACCGTGATATGCAGTGCCCTATTTTGGCTTAATCCTTTTGGTGGCAATTCGTCTTCATGGAAAGTGATTTTATGGCTCTCTAGTACTTGTCCTACCATGTTAGCCATTTCCCCACTAGTGATATTGTTGGGCACGTAATTCGTTAATACCCTCATCAAGGCATTCCTATGTGCTTCAGAATTCTGCAGTAATGATAGAATGGATATCTAGGTAGGGGTTTTATTCAGATGGTCCACTACAGAGTATTCCCTTGCTTGCACCTTTCTCCAAAGATCATCTGGGCCAGTTTCAATGATGGGCTGCTTGGGAGCAGCTTCTTTACTTGTTCCCCCTAAGTGCTCAAGTGTATAAACTCTACCAGTCCTGTTCATCCCTTGTGCTACACCAGATTCTTCCATTTTTGTTTTTCCTTTCCTCCTGGCTTCTGCAACATAGTCCCAGGGTACATCATTGGACTTAGAGGACGATGTGGATGCTACCGTCACAGTGAAGGGTGTGGTCACTTCTATTTCAAACGGAGCAGGTGTAGCTACAGGTGTTGTTACTTCCACCTCGAACGGGATCGATGCGGCTACTTCAACTTCGACTGGTGGCTGTATCTGGACCACAATAGGAGTAAGAGTGACCGCAGGTTTCTTAGCGTCATCCCCTTCTCGAATAAGCCTAATTGACCCTTCCGGGTACCATTCTTCGTCATTTTCTATCACATTCACCCCCTCGCCTCTATGACCCGGGATGAGATTGTTTCCGACGTGAGGTGTAGACTCCTTTGCTTGTATGACCTTGGTATTAATTAGTGTCTGGATCTTGTCTTTCAGAGTGCGACATTCATCAATGGTATGACCCTTTATGCCGGAGTGGTAGGCACATATTTTATTTGGATTGACCCATTGAGAAGAGTTTTCCATGGCAACGCTAGGGATAATAGTGACATAACCAGGAGCTTTCAGTATCTCGTATAATTGATCGATAGGTTAAGCAATAGGGTTATACTGTCTGGGCGGCCTGCGACCGAAATTTGGTCTGGGTCTCTAGTAATTTTCGCGGGCTGGCGGTGAGTGATAAGATGTTGGTTGGGTGTTACATGTATGGTAGGCGGTGGGGGTTTGCGGATATCTGGGAGGTGAAGGTTGATATGTAGGTGGAGGTATTTGATATGTAAGAGGAGATTTTGGACCTTGGGACACCATCACGGCCCCTACTTCTTTCTTTTTGGATATAACCCCTTACTGCAAAGCCTTGTCCGTAGCCTGTAATGCCTCAAAATTAGTTACCATTCAGCTCTTAATTCCTTCTTCAATCTTTTCCCCCAATTTGATGATGTCGGAGAATTTGTGATTCTCGATAACCATTAACCTTTCATAGTATTGTGGATCCTGGGCCTGGAAAAAGAACTTGTTCAATTGCTCTTCTTTCAATGTTGGCCTTACTTTCGCAGCTTCCAATCTCCGCCGAGTAGCATACTCGCGGAAAGTCTTTGTTGGCTTCTTCTTGAGATTATATATATAGAAGACATCTGGTGTATTCTCCGTATTAAACCTGAATCGATCCATGAAATCCGATGCCATGCTTACCCAGCTGACCCATTTCTTTGGATTTTGACTGATGTACCAAGATAGGGCGTCTCCAGTGAGTTTCCTCATGAATAATTTCATGCGGATTCTTTAACCCTTTTCAACTCCTATGAGCTTGTCACAGTATGTCCTTAGATGCACCTTTGGGTCACCTGTTTCGTCAAACATCTCAAACTTGGGAGGTTTGTAACACTCTAGCAGTTCTACGTTCGGCTGAATACGCAGATCTTCATAGTTCAAACCTTCAATGTCTTTACTCCCTTCGACACCCTGGACTCGGCTTGTGAGCTTCTTAAGTTCCTATGCCATATTCTTGATGAGCAGGTCCTTCTCAGCGGATTCTTGTGTATATGGGGTTTGTTGAGTGGGGTGAGGTTGAGTTTCTGCATATATGGGGTTGTTCTGATGGATACCGGGGATTTGGGTGTAGTGGTGATCATTGGTTGAGTTCTTAGGATCAGGGGTAGGTTGCGGTGTATTTTGAGGGGTATGGTAGGTAGTAGTTTGTGGATACTGAGTTGGATGATGTTGGTGCTGACTGGGAGTTGGTACTGGTGGAGGATTAGGATTTTGGGGAGGCGTGGCGTATTGATGAGGTGCAAGAGGATTTTGTGGATGCTGGTTCCTTGTGTTTTGAGGAGGCGCTGGGTTTTGGACGTTCTGTTGGTTAATATCCGGGACATTTAAGGTGAGGGAGAGGTTTTCCAAGTTGCAAACCTGCTCGAGTTTCCCTTGCAATTCTAGTATTTTCTGCTCCAATCGTAGAACCAAATCATTCTATGCCGCAGTACTCCCACCATCTGAGTTTCAACATTTTCCGCATGCGCGGCATTGTATTTCCTGATACCACTCATGTCATCCATCTTAGCTTTTCCCTTACTTTTAGGATCACTTAGAGGATGAGGAGGAGGTGGAGGACCTATGGATCTAGTATGATATGCTGATGATGTCAGTATGCACGGACCAAACTTTTAGGGAATGGGAATAATCAAACAAAGAAAAGCAAAAGGTAAACAAGTCAGTAAGGAATTCTCGAAAGGATATTTGCAGTATTTAAACATGTATTGCGGAATTAGATTCGCGTCCTAATTTGTGGACCTCATTGCCCCTGAGGTAGGCCTAGCGACATACAAATTTGGAGAAACTTAGTGCCGACAATTTCCTCATTTCATTAGTGTAAGAAATAGATCAAACCTCTACAATAATAATCAAAAGAGTTGCTAGTGGCATTTTCCTTATTACAACCAATTTCTAAAACGACTCTAGAAAAGCAAGTAAACAACAATTCTAATCTACTTGGTCCCGGAGGGACCTTCTCCGAGATTTGCCTTCTTGGACCCATCGATCAGATTCCCCAGGTCGCGCATGTCCAGCAACAGATAAGCCCTTGCTAGGTGTCCTCCTTCGTTTCCCTCAGCATTCTGACAATCCACGATCCTTTTCCTTATCTTCCCTTCAAGTTCCATTAGACCCCGCTCTAAGTACTCCAACCTCTCTGTTGATTTGGTAGCAATTCCTTTACATTCATTGATTGATTCCATGTCTACCTTGTGTTGTTCCAAATGTCTAGCCTCAGACTCAAAGATTCTCTTGCGCAACCTCTTGTATTTTACTTGTGCTTCAGCAGCATCGTCTATGACTCTATTTCCTCGATCGATCTCTGACTTGACTTCTCCCGTATGTCACATCCAACCATGATTGGTACACATGACCGATGTGGTACCGATCTGGTTCGATATTATCCTTTTCCACAATGATCTTCAGATGCCACATGCGTTGTGCCTCACACTTGAATGGAATGGCATCACCCGGAAAGTCTACTTTGTAGTGAACCATCTTAGAAACTTGTGGTATGACTTGTTTCCTCCCAGCCTGTCTCATGACCCTGATAGGAGCATAAGGATAGATACCCCTCAATCCAATCAGCACTAAATGAGGAACATCTCTTGACCTGATGATGAACTCGCTAGTAGGGAACCACTCGAACATCCAATGGACCTTGTCATCAGTCAAATTGCTAAAGAAGAGCGCCCAATTCACAACGTTTTTCGGTGCAAACTTGTCTGGGATAAATTCATTATTTTTTATGGTGAAAAGCTATGTGGTCATTCCATAGTCTCCGCGGAAATCCCTTACGGTACCGTCCTCTTTGAAGATGCTCCAACAACCATATTTGCAGTAATAAATTACAACCCTCGAAATGTCTGAATCCCTTCTTGCAGCGGTCCAAGGCTCGGTATATCTCTGCCACGGTCCTTGGGACAATAGTGTAAGTCTGTCCCTCAATCCCTTCCGTTAAGGTCTTGGTAACCATAACCAAACGAGTGTGAATCCTGTCTCCTTGAATTGGAAATACTATCATATACAGAAAATAGACGACGAACACAAAAACCCGATGATGAGTCCAACCCAAGGAAGTGATGGCAAACTCATCTTGATAAATACGGTAGGATGTGATGTGCCCATAACGCTCATAAAGGAAGTAGAACGGCATGTAAGACTTCTTCAGGCAAACTAGCTCATCATTCTTTCTAGACCCATCATTTTCAGAATTCCTCTAGAAGTACGATATTTCGGTACCAGCAGACCAGGGTCATCCTAGGGTAGCCCAACAAAACCTCTTATTTCCTCAAGAATGGGAGTCATCTCTATATTACCAAAACGGAAAACAACCCTCTTTTTCATCCCAGAACATAGTAGCGGCCTCGATCAGTACGTTGTTTGGATGAATGTCCAGCAAAGAAAGTAAATTTCCAAGAATTCTTTTCATGTGATTTTTGTAGCTTGGCGAGAGATTTTCCCACCAGTCTAGCAATAAAGGTGAGATACTTCGGACCATGCCGAACCTAGGGATTTTCGTGCCTTATTTGAGCAAAACAAATAAAGTTAGCCCTTTCCCCCTCCGGGTTTGACTACTTACACATTAATGATTAGCATATCAGCACGTTTTCTCCAAATAATGCGCATATCATGATTGTGCCCGTTGGGATTATGAAAATTCCGATGGGCTCTGGACAAGGCTTGCCTTAGAGAGTTATTATGCGAACTACATTCTAACTCATGCTAGGTTTGGACATGATGCTTACACAGTTAACATCAGAGTAGGGTTTTCTATAAGAGTCTAGACCGGTACCCTCAAGCGGACAACTTGAGAGGGAAAGGCACGGAACCGTCGACTGCACCGCTGATCGACTAGTTTTACCGCAAATAAGTCTTTCCAAATTTAAAAAGGGTAATAGGAAGAGCGCAAACACTCATCAAGTGCCGCTATGGTATTAATTGCGCACGAGTGGAATATAATGTAGAGCATGTAATTATGCAAAAATAAAACAACACGTTGTTAAGTATTTTGCATGATGAAAGCGATAAATGCGGTATTTAATAGATGTAAAGACAGGAAAGAAAGAAAAATAAGGAAGGAGTTAGTTCGTATAATGGATAATAATAAAGCGGTAAAAGAGGTAGGGATTAGGAAAGACATAACAAAATTTTAAACATTGAAGCTAGTGAACATGATTAGGAAATAATGGAGGGGATGCATATTGTAATCAGATTAAGCGAAGAATTGCATGTAAGTTCATATAAAGGGAAAATAGTTAAGAGGGTGTGCATGTAGCAATAAAAGGGAGAATGGGAGCGGGATGTTCAAGCAAAATAATTAAATACACGCTTATCGAGGGAGACTAATTCACATAAACCAAGTTCGTTATTGTAAGAGCCTAGGGATATCCCCAGTAGAGTCCCCTTGCTGCCGCGCCCCTTTTTCTTGCGAAATCGTGTTTCGACATTGACAACTCTTTTAAAGAAATGGTTATTCAAAAGAGAGAGTCGCCACCTAACGAATTAAGGTGTGTTAGGACACCTATTTGCAAATGAATCGGGTTTACTAGTTTGCATCACCAAAGATTGGGTAAGGGCTCAAATTACCTCGAGGAGAAGGTGTTAGGCACTCCTCGAGGTCCACAACAGTGGGTCTCAGCCGAACTCGAATTATGTGAATTAGTCTAAGAGAAAAGAAACAGTCTGGACAAATAAAGAATTATTTTAATAGAAATTGGGGGGGGGGGGGGGTCCTAAGTTTTTTAGACTAAAGGATCACCCCGTGCAACATAAATAATATTTTGTAACTCCCTAAGACGGGGTGTTACTCATATTATTAAGCGAGCACAGACTATCATCTCCTACTACCTGGTTACTATCTTTATGTTGTTTACCTAAAGCGCTCTATTTAATTCTAAGTCGTACCCTATGTGTGCACTACTCGTCCCATGCCTATGGTCCGCGAGGCATTTAGACCTATATATCAGGGTGGTTCTAGACCTTAACTTAGGCTGCTCAAAAGAAAAAATACTAGTCCACAGGAAAAGGTATGAGAGCATGTTTATAAACAGGTTCATAACAACTTAACTTTAAAGGATAGTCGTCAATAACATAGAGTTTAAGCATAATTTCATTAATAAACTCAAAATAGGTTCAAACAACATCAAACATAGTCTAATTACAGTAACACATTGAGATAATAATCATAATGAAATGGCAGAGGGTCTAATAACTCACCAGTTGAGATGAAACAAGGAAGAAAGGGATCCAACAATGTGGTAAATATCACCAAACAAAAGCAAAAATTTGGAGATTTCTAGCCTTGGCTTTCATCCGGCCAGGAATCAGAACACAGAGTAAGATTATTCAATAGAGTAGAAGCACACAACTTTTGTTTACAGTAGTGAAAGATTTTCGAACTTAGAACTTCAAGAGCTTTCTTTAAAGGGGAGTGGGAAGGGGTTTAAATAGTGTAGGGATTAGAACACAAACATGGAAAATAGCTAATTCAAACACCAAAAGGGCACATATTTAAATCAGTAAAGTTGAAACCCTAACTTAGGTAACAATATACAAAATTGGCAGAAAATAAGGCAAAGATTCACATAATGCGTACAATGAACATAGACAGGAAATTATTCACAAGAAGCACAAAGTAGAACCGGATTTGGTTCAAGTAAAAAATAGTCTGAAACCCTAATTTGGACAAATCACAAAATCGGCAGAAAAATAAAAGCCATATTAACATAAAATGAACATAGACAGGAGGTTATCAAAAGAAACATAGAATCGAACCAGATTTGGTTCAATTAAAGAAGATCTGAAACCCTAACTTGGGTAAGTAAAAGGAATTAACAGAAATAAGTAGATTCATGCGTAATAGAGTGAATATAGACGAAATAATGCTAAAATCAAGCTTGAACCAGTTTTGGTTCGAATCAAAAGAGAATCTGAAACCTTAACCTTAGGGAATCAGCAAGATACGAACGAATTGGGCTTACATGGTTCAAAATAACGCGTTTGGACTTAAGGTCGTCCAGATTCAAGAGGTAAAGATCGATTTTGACAGAATCAAAGATGGGGTACTTGCCATGTTTAGGCAAGTACCTAAGTTATTCCATAAAATAGTACCAAATAAGGGGAATATCTCAAGATGGTAGGTGAATGGGGAAAGAATCTCATTAGGAACGGGATTTGGGGGGATTTTAGTGAGGCGACGGGATTTGGGTTCATCAGAGGAGGGAAACAGAGGCAGCGGATTTGGGAATTGAGGGCTAAGGTTGGGGGGTGGAGATATAAGGAAAGGAGGGATCGTTAATGAGCTGTTGATCATTTTTTATCAACGGATGGGATTTGAGCGGACTGGGTTGGGTTTAATTGAGTGGGTAAGGGTAATTGGGCCAGGGGTATTGGGCTTGGGATAATTAGGTAGGTTTGGGTAGTTTAGGTCCGAAAATTTAATTGAAAACTAGGGCCAGATTTTAAATATCCAATTTATTAAATAAATAATTTATAAAAAATAATAATAAAATAATAAAATATCATTTGTGCATAAAAATGATTAAAAACAATTATTTAACACTATTAAAATATAAAAAGTAATTCCTTGCATATATTATGTAATTATAAGCAAGTATGGGCTATTATTGCAAAATGTGCAATTTAGCCTTAAAAAATACAAACGTAACTATAACAAATATACTAAAAATATTTAAAACCTAATATGGGTGTAAATAATAAGTTTAGATGATAAAATTATCATAAAAAGTAATTTATATGGTAATTAATAGATATTTATATATAAAAAATGCAGAAATAAATTGACTTGTATATGTTTGTAGATCAAATGATGATGCATGTGAACTATTTTGAAAGTATATATATATATATATATATATATATATATATATATATATGGGAAAAATTGGTTATCAACACTCGCTATTCCGTTGCTCGATGTCGATCATGTCCAATCTGGACCTTTCGATCTTCATGTTCTTCGAGCATGAGCTTGCTTTATTATAGACTTAATCTAGAGGTAGACCCCGAGCCCATAAAATCGGACGTGGTCGATTTTAACCGTATACAGATAGTCCCCGCATTTCTTAGAATGAAATGATAAGAAACGATTTGAGCCTCGATTCCCCTGTACCTCGATCATGACGTCATCTTCGTGACGTAAATGATGGATGTGACCGAAACGTCACGTCGGTTCGCTTCTAAAAAACCATCAATGCATGTCAGTCGTCGGTCGGCCACTAGTGATACCGAACCGTCATCACAAGGCTATAAATACCACCCCTTTCGTTGATTCAAACTTTACTTTGCTTTGATTAGAAACTTTTAACTCCTGAATTCTTCTCATATTTCCCTCATCGCCGTTAGTTACGCTGCTGCCGCTTTAACCAGAGCCACCAATTTCATACCTCTCTTCCATCTTCTACACATATACAAATGGCGAAAACTTCCAAGACTGTGCCGCAAAAAGAGAAAGCTTCATCTTCTTCCTCCTGGTCGGCCGGTGATAAGACGGCGGTGGAGCCTCATATTGAGGAATGTGTCCCAGGGCCAATCGAACTAACTTCCAAATTTAAAGTTGAAAGATCCTCCCCATTTCCAAGTTGTTGTGAACCTATGTCTCAATACATCTACTCAATATCAAAAAGAGATCTCGAGAGGGTGAAGAAGGACTGTGGTTGGGAAAACAAGGAAGTGGTGGTTCCTTCCCTTGAGGAGGACATCACCACCTACGTGAAAGGGTATTTGAGCGTATATACCTATCCTTTCACTCTGGGTCCCGTAGATCTAATCATACTTGACTTCTGCCGCCAGTATCGAGTGACCCTCGGTCAGATCCACCCCTCATTCTGGCGCATCGTTAACCTGATCAGGTTTTTCTCGAGCAAGGTCGAGGGAATGACCTTCACCCTCGACCATCTGATAAGGTTGTACAACCCTCGTCTTTATCGAGGTGGGTTGATAAAGTTGCAATGCCAGGCCACAATAACGGTGTTCTCAAGTATTGACGAAGACAAAGACCAGGGATGGATGGACCGATTAGTCCGAATCAAAACCTCCGATCTAATTCTGGTCGATAAACTGCCATTCCCTGAAGAATGGAACTTGAAACGTAAGTGCAACTTCGATACTGGTATTTAACCGCTTCATTTTCTCCATTCATTTCCTAACTCAGGTTCTTTTTTCATGGTGCATCTTCTCCATGGTTGCCCGGCGCAATCCCGGACCTAGAAGGCTGGGTTCGACAACTGGTTTCTACTTCTTCTTATTCCAAACGCTGTTGGCGTGATTTGGCTAGAGGCCGATGGGAGGCTAAGAACCATGGTGAGTTCTTCTCGCCTGTACATCGAGGGTTTTCTTGTAATGTAACTTTCTCTAACTCGGTCTCTTTGTGTGTAGGTCTCGGTGATAATGTGGTCATGAGGCCTCCTCCGCTTGGGGAAGAGGCATCGAGGCCAAACAAGGAGAGGAAGAGGAGAAAAACTTTCCCTTCTGAGCCCCCCAAGCCCAAAAAGAACAAATCTCAGAAGTCAAAAGCCGAGCCTTCAGCTCCTCGAGTCGACGCGGTTCAGCGGCTTCGAGAGGGAGACGAAGAGGGTGAAGATGATGGTTGCCCGCTGGTGACCCGAAAGAGGGGAAGTACTGAAGCTTCTATGAGTTTCGAGCCAGTAGGGCTCGAGGAGGTTCTACCTCGGACGGAGGGAATTTTGTAGGAGGGACCGAACAGAGTCCCCGAGCAATCGGGTGGTGAAGATGCTCCATGCCGAGATAATCAGCCGGTGGATGTGCGCGAAGGGTCTAGCCCTGAGGCCCTTCATAGAGAAGAAAATCTCCCAAGTTATTCACTTGGGATATCAACATCGATGACTCGCCACTTGGACCCTCATTCTCCAAGGGGCAGTTCCAAGATGCACGAGCCATGGGTACTCCTGACGTGGGACAGGCCCATGAAGAGAACGACATATTTTGGGACTGCTTCGCCGGAGTTGGCGATGGTCCCGAACCAGACGCATTGTTTGTGTTCAACGAGGCTCAGCGGTGTCTGAAGCAAGTAAATTTTATTTCTTCGTATTTATATTTGTGTTTACTTCATATTTCTTCAAGCCTGACTTTTCTTCGTATATAGGACATGGTGCTTCATCGAGAAGCATATTCAAAATCCAAGGTCGAGTTGTCTCGGTACAAGGCGGAGCTCAAGAAGCTCGTAGAGGAGAGGGATGTTCTCAAACTCCTCTACGTTCAAAAGGAAGAGGAGATTATGACCCTTCGAGCTAAACTCACAAAGGCTCGTCAAGACCAGACCAAACTCATTGGACAGGTAACGTACTTTCTTGAAAGTTTGCTAAGTCTTAGCTTAAATTTGGTGTGGAGACAACATATAGAGTGCCTTACCTCGTAGAAGGATACGATTCGGGCCCAACTGACATCAGTCGAGAGCCAACTCCAAGTTGTGAGGGAGGAACGCTTGGCCCGATACCGAAAGATTGAAAAGCTCGAGGATAAGCTGGCCACCGAGCTTTCTAAGGCTAAGCCTCAGGCAGAGGCGCTTGTGGCCTCTTACCGAGCTGATGCCGAGGCTTCCAATCTTGGGGCACAGGAGATCTCCACTTCTGCCAAAATTAGATTGTCATGTGCAGTCAACCATGCTAGGTGGCAATCTCGGAGAGAGGCACTCGAGGAAGTGCACGCTCGTGGCTTCGACCTCTCGGCCAACATCGAAGATGCCAAAGTATTGGAGGCCGAGTCCGCATCCTTGCTTTCTGATGTAGAGGATTCAGCCAGTGGGTCCGAGAGCGGAGAGGGTGATGATGAGGCCGTCGAAGAGATGGCTCCCGAAGATGTGGTTCCCGATGACATGACTCTCAGGGTAGACTAGGCCTTTAGGATTTTCTTTTCTTTTTATCTTTTTTGTGTAAGGCCTTGATTGGCCTTTTCCACAGACTATTCGATTATAATAGAAAGTTTCTCTTTGATTCCTTGGCAAATTTCTTTTTGATGTTTTCGTATGTTTCTTTATCTCTATCGAAAACGTTGAAAGTTTTTATTGCTGTGATTTTTCTATCCACAACTCGTAACCAAAGTAAATCCTTAAGTTTTTGGACCCTTAGGTTTTTGGGTTATACGAGGGTGAGTCCCTGAGTTCAAAATCTGTTCGAGACCTTATCCCGGGGGTGGCTTGGTCGAGCTGATAGATGTGTTACCTTTAATAACCAAGTTCAAATGAATCTTGAACTTAGGATAAAGTAAACCTTAGGTTTTTATCAAACTATTGTTATGTTTTCCGAGCTTACAACAATGTGCCCTTTAGGGTTTTTGTGTGAACTTTCAGGCTATAATTGACTTTTTTTAGCTCGGAATAGCGGAACCCTTGGGTTCGAATCGAGCGAGAATGAGGTCTCGAACTCTAATTGTATGGCCTTTAGGATTTTTATATCGTCCCTTAGGCTCTTTAGGTTGGGCCAATTTGGCCTCTAAAAATGGCTATTAGTTTTCCCTTTTCGGCTAAAAGACTTAGAGAAAATTTCTTATGCCTTAGCATATGTTTTTTATACCCATTGGCTTTTTCGAGGGTCCGATGATCGGAAACCTATTTTTGCTTTTTGTGTCTTAACGTGTTTGTGTTAAGGTAATTTGATTCCCCTTAAGGTGTTTTTCGAAGACCTATATTATCGAAGCCTTTTAATTATTTGAGGGCTGATATTATTGAAGCCCTTTTTTATTTTCTTTGCCGAGGGTAGCCTTATTTAATCGGTATGTCAATGTATTTGAAGGCCTTTTGTTTGTAGCGGAAGTCGGACGTCTTCGAACCGCGTTAGTTTGTCTGTAGCCTTTAATATAGCCGTAGCCTTCGGGTATGTCTCTTGGACTTATTCCCGATAACATTTCGAACTTGTTCAAAATGTTAGTCCCCGAGTGTGGTGGCCTTGGCCTATATATCGTGGGGTGCCTCTTTGAGGTATTATATTTCGAACTTAGATAGCTCGAGTGTGCACTCCCTGAGTGTTCGAGGTATGCTTGTACTTCGCCCTTGAGCCATTTTTCACAAGTGTTAGTTTTGCACAACATATCAGAATAATAAGCACATGACTCATATAGTAGAAAATTTACTTCGAAACATGAGATGTTCGAGAAAAGAGAATGCTTCTTTGAAAAATTTATACATGCGTACATGTTTTGTTGTCGAGACTCGCCAATCTATATGGACACAGTTCATACGACCGTTTGGCCCATTACAAAATTTTCCTATCGAGACCCATTGATGTTAGGTACATTTCTCGAACACATAACATCCAAGGGTGATGCCCCCCAGTATTCGAGGTTGATTGCAAAGAAGCCTTGGATATTGTTGAATTATCCTCAGGTAGTGTCGCGCCTCTTTTTCTCGCGAAATCGGGTTTCGACATTGCTAACTCTTTTGAAAAGGGAAGGAATTGGTTATTAAAAGAGAGAGTCGCCACCTAACGGATTAAGGTGCGTTAGGAAACCTATTGCAAATGACTCGGGTTTACTAGTTGCGTCACCAAAGATCGGGTAAGGGCTCAAGTTACCTCGAGGAGGAGGTGTTAGGCACTCCTTGAGGTCTACAACAGGTGGGTCCCGGACGAACTTAAATTGTGTGAATTAGTCTAATAGAGAAGCGAGGGAATTATTTTAATGGGGATGGAGGTTCCTAAGTTTTTTAGCCTAAAGGATCACCCCGTGCAACATAAATAATACTTTGTAACTCCCCCAAGACGGGGGTGTTACTCATATTATTCAGCGGGCACAGACTATCATCTTCTGCTACCCGATTACTATCTTTGAGTTATTTACCTAAAGCGCTCTAATCGATTCTAAATCGTACCCTATGCGTGCACTACCCGTCCCTTACCTATGGTCCTGGAAGCATTGGGACCTCTATTTTGGATGGTTCTAAACTCAACTTAGGTTGCTCAAAATGGTAAAACTAGGCGACATACAAAGAACAAGTTGCACTTTTCATACAAAAGCAGATAAAGGCTCGAATTAGCCTCCGCACATTAGGCAGAAAATGCACGCAAACAGATTGGCGTGTTGACAATTTTAACAGTTAAGGTTGTTACATCCTATAGACATTGATTTCTACGTGATTCAGGATTTTAAACATGTTGGCAGTTCATGAAAGTAATTTCTAGGTGATTGTGTTATTGCCTACTGATTACAATTGGAAGCGTTTAAACCTATATAGGCATGTTATCTAGGTGACTTATTCAACAGTTGACGGTGATAACAACGAAAGATATTCAGAATTACTTAATTGTTCCTATGGGCATGCTTTCTAGTGACATTTAGCAAGACACCACATAGAGTTCTAGTTTTAATATTTAGCACAAATGATAGTTACCCCTATAGGCATGAGTTCTACCTTTTTTGGTGGTTGAAACTGCTATTAACTCCTAAAGACATGTGTATTAATTGGGCGAATATGACAATTAAACCTACAGGCATGATTGCTAAAGAGGCATATTCGAATACATTGTAATGTAAATCGAACTCAGTTATTTTATTTCCTATAGGAATGGTGTCTAATCATATAAAGAAAAGTAGAGAAGATATTCACAAAACATAATTGAGCCAAAATAAATCCCCATATGCAGGTTATCTAACACGCAATGGTAAACCTAATAAACATCGAGGCCAGTTTTCCAACACAATTTGCAGAATACTTCTTTGAGCAGAGTAAAACAGGAAGGTTATCTAACAATAGTAGTAAGCACCTATAGGCATATTATCTAACATATAATAGCAGCAAAACCTATATGCATGTTATCTACCCGTTTCATACAAGTATAAAAAATAAGCCCGTTTTCTCAATTTATTATTGCCCCAATTGTTATTACAAATAATTATTATAGACCAGAATCGAATGAATTGAATTACAAAGTATATAAATTATAGGAAGCATGCAGCAGGCACAAATACACCTGGACAGGCCAGGCCTTCAATTCACAATAACTCAAAGAGCCAATTTTCATAGTGACCAACAGTGAATGATTCACTTCTGTTTCAAGGTTCAAGCCCAATTATCTATTGTATAAGAGTTCTCAAGGGCTTCACGAACCCCGAGCAGTGCTCACACTAGAGAAGAAAGATCAGAACCAATTCAAGGAAAACTATGGACCAAATCCTGGTGTGTCAGAGTTCACGAGGGTCTCATATGAACCCTGAGTAGTACTCACATCAGGAAGGCCGGGAAGAGTACTTAGATTACTTTGGATTTCAGCCAACAAAGAATTAGCATTTAAGAGAGTGCAGGATAGGATTGGGAAGTACACTTAGGGATAGAATCACACATAGAACAGAAACAAACAACTGAAACTAAGTAGACTGGAAACTAAAAAGTTTGAAAGTTACAAAGTCATAAACCGATAAGGACCAATTCATGAACATGCTTCACAAAAAGACAGTAAAGAATTCAGATTAGGATAAGTCATAGAAAGGAAGTCCATTGATCAATAATAAGTCAGGAAAACATTAATGACTAGTAGGAATTAATAAAGAGGTCACATGATAACATATTTAATAACAAGCTAATGAGTTTGCTAAGTTTACATGGTGAACTAGTTTTTTAGGAAAGGTGTCAAAACATGCTTAATACTACAATAGATGGTCTTAAATCACATAAAGTTGAGCAGATTTCATTAACTAATCTACTGAGATTAACATGTCTAAAATACTGAAAGCAACTAGTCTAATAACAGTAACATATTAAACGAGTAATAAAGCGGAAAGGGTTCAACAACTTACCAGTTCAAATGAAACAGAAAGAAATTTAAAAATGCAGCAATGATCACCAATAGAAGCAAACAATAGAAGATTTCTGGCCTTGGCTTCCAGGCGGCCAGGAATCAAAGCAGAATGATAACAGTATATAGTTGTTTAGGGTAAGGAGAATGTTTGAATTCTAAGTCTTGTTTGAAGGGGAATGGGGGAGGGGTTTAAATAGAACTGAATTAGAGCACATAAATATGGTAACAATCAATCAAGGTACTAGAAAGGAAAGCATCTAACAGTTTATTAAGGAAAGAAAACTCGAAACCCTATTTTAGGTAAAGACATACTAACCGGCAGAAATAACAAGTAAATAGACGCATAAAACATATAGATAGAGCTTTTAACAAACAATTAAAGAATCAAACAGGTTTGAAGAATTGAAAACTCCTAAGTTTAGGGGAAGTAAAATTAGTCAACAATTAATGGCAAGAGTTATAATAAAGATGCATAGAGACAGAAACATTTAAAGGAAAAATAATTAAAGAATCGAAAATCCTAAATTTAGGGTAAGTAAAATTGGCGGAAATACCCAAAGGAAAACTATAATAAAGATGCACAGAGATAGATATACGAAAATATTAAAGGTTGAACCAGATTTGGTTTGATTTTGAAGAATCAAAAACCCTAATTTTAGGGGTAAAAATTAGTCAGAAATATCAAAGAAAAATCATAATAAAGATGCACAGAGATAGATATACAGAAACATTAAAGGAAGATATTTATAAAAAAAATGGAGAACCATATCAGATCTAGAAAGACCTGAACCTTAGCTTTAGGGTAAGTAAAGAATTGAGAAGAATCTCAGAGATTCATACCATAAAGAGACGAAAATGAACACAGATGGAAAGAGGCAAAGGTCCGATCCAGATTTGGTTCAAAGTAAAAGAAATCGGCTTGCCATGTTAGGCAAGAAATTATGTAGTACCATAAACGTGTAGCCAATAGCGAGAAGGGTCCGATAAGGTAAGGGAATCGATGATTGATTCCATATCTAGGTTGGAATCGGAGGGGAAATGGGTGACGGCGCTAGGGTTTTAGAGACGAAGAGAGCGTTTGGGAGAGTTTAAGGCCGACAGATGGTAGAGAATAGGGGATTAGGGTTGGGAGTGTTTTAATTAAAGGGAGGAGGTGAATGGGGGTCGTTGATCTTGAAAGATCAACGGTCAGGATTAAAGAAGAGGTTGGGTCGGGTATAGAAATAGGTTACCGGTTGGGTTATTAGGTTAGGATTTATTTGGTTTGGGCTGGGGTGTTGGCTGGTGTATTTCAGGTAATTGGGCTAGGGGTTGGTCTGGAATAAGCTTAAAAATGGACTATTATTTAAATAACCAATTTAAATTAATAAATAATTTGTAAAAAATAATAAATAAATAATAAAATATCATTTGTGCATAAAACAAGTAAAAAATAATTATTTAACACTATAAAAAGTATAAAAGGATTATTTTGGCATAAATAAAGTAATTATAAGTACATATAGGCTATTATTGCAAATGTGCAATTTTGGCCTAAAAATGCAAATGCAATTATGACAAATATGTTTAAAATATTTAAAACATAATATGGGTGTAAATGGTGAAATTAGATGATAAATCATTGTAAAATAATTTGTGAGGTAATTAATGAGTATTTATATAACAAAATGCAAGAATAAATTGATTTAAAACCCTTTAAATTTTTTAGGAAATTATGAAAAATGCTTACATATGCTCATAAATAAAGTGACGGTGTATATGCACTAATTTGAAAGTACATATGTATATTTGAAATATGAGAAACAAATTGAGTATCAACAGGTAGCACATAATTGTTGCCTCGTTAAAAACCTTTCGCCCATTTGGGATAAAAAAACGGTCTAAGGGAAAAAGAGTGCAATGTGTACTTTAAAACCCGAGGTCTCGATTTCTTGGATCGGATTCATGCAATGAGTTAGTTTCGAATATGAAAGAAAAGAGAAGTCATACCTTAGCAGAGGAGTGATATGTTCCAGTTATTCGACAACTGTTCGTTGTTCATTGTTCCGAGTTTGTAAGATCCTTTCCCCACTGTGTCAAGGATTTGATAGGGTCCTTCCCAGTTAGGACTGAGTTTCCCTTCATTGGGGTCTCGAGTGTTGATGGTGACTTTTCTTAGGACTAAGTCCCCGACTTTGAAGTGTCGAAGGTTGGTTCTTCTGTTGCAGTACCTCTCGATTTGTTGCTTTTGTCCAGCCATTCGAACAAGTACAACCTCTCATCTTTCATCCAACAACTCGAGACCGGTATTCATGGCCTCGTGGTTGATTCCTCTGTTGTATATCGGAACCTAACGATGGGTTCTCCAACTTCGACCGGTATCAAGGCTTTGGAGCCATACACTAAGGAAAACGGAGTTGCTCTTGTACTGGACTTCGACGTTGTCCGTTAAGCCCATAGGACCTCGGGCACTTTTTCTCTCCACTTCCCTTTGGCTTCGTTTAGCCTTTTCTTCAAGTTTTGGATGATAGTCTTGTTTGTTGATTCGGCTTACCTGTTCCCACTAGGGTGATATGGTGTGATAGTATCCTCTTTATTTTGTGATCTTTGAGGAATTTTGTTACTTTGTTGCCGATGAACTGTTTGCCATTATCACATACTATTTCTACTGGTATCCCGAATCGACATGCGATGTGATCCCATATAAAGTTGATCACTTCCTTTTCCCTAACTTTTTCGAAGGCCTGTGCTTCAACCCATTTAGAGAAATAGTCAGTCATAAATAATATAAACTTAGCTTTACCTGGGGCCGATGGCAGAGGACCGACGATGCCCATTCCCTATTTCATGAATGTCCATGGGGATAGGACCGAGTGAAGTTGTTCGCCGGGCTCGTGGATCATCGGTGCAAACCTTTGACATTTATCGCATCTTCAAACAAACTCCTTAGAGTCTTTTTCCATGATATCCCTATAATATCCTGCTCTGATGACCTTTTGAATTAGTGATTCGGCGCCAGAATGGTTCCCACAAGTGCCTTCATGGATTTCCGCATAACATAGTCAGTATCTCCCAGCCCCAAGAATACTGCCAATAGACCATCGAACGTTCTCTTGTATAATGTTCTGTCTTCGTCTAATGTGAATCGAGCGACTTTAGTCCGTAAGGCCCTCTATTCTTTGGGATCCGATGGTAACTTCCCGTTCTTCAAGTATTCAATGTATTTGTTCCTCCAGTCCCAGGTTAAGCTTGTAGAATTTATTTCAGCATGTCCTTCCTCGATTATAGATCTCGAGAGTTGGACGACAGTCCCCGAGCTGATCTCATCTTCTTCGACCGATGACCCCAAATTAGCAAGTGCATCGGCCTCAGTATTTTGTTCTCGAGGTATATACTGTAGAGTCCACTATTTGAAGCGGTGCAAGGTTACATGCAACTTGTCTAAGTACCTCTGCATCGTGTCCTCTCAAATTTCGAAGGTTCCGTTTACCTGGTTAACTACCAGTAGGGAGTCGCATTTAGCTTCAATGACTTCTGCTCCCAAGCTTTTAGCTCGAGACCTGCAATCATAGTTTTTTACTCGGCCTCGTTGTTAGTCAATTTGGCAGTTTAAATTGACTGTCTAATAATATTGCACGTGGGCAGTTTCAAAACAATGCCGAGCCCAGACCCTTCACATTCGATGCACCATCCGTGAAGAGGGTCTATACCCTCGATGATGTACCCGATTTTAGTAGAAGTTCCTTTTCCACTTTGGGTAGGAGGGTTGGCGTAAAGTCGGTCACGAAGTCTGCTAAAATTTGAGACTTGATGGCCGTTCAGGGTTGATATTCAATATCGTACCAGCCAAGTTTGACAGCCCATTTGGCCAATCGGCCCGATAGTTCGGGCTTGTGCAAAACATTTCGGAGTAGATAAGTGGTTATCACACATATGGGGTGGCACTGGAAATATGGCTTTAATTTTCTAGATGTCCTTATTAATGCAAGTGCCAATTTCTCTAAGTGTGGATAACTGGTTTCAGCATCTCCTAAGGTTCGACTTACGTAAAAACTAGGAAACTACGTACCTTGCTCTTCTCAAACTTGTACACCGCTTACCGCTATCTAGGACACTGCCAAGTATAGGTACAACTTCTCGTCTGCCTTCGGAGTGTGGAGAAGAGGTGGGCTCGATAGTATCGTTTCAGTTCCTCCAATGCTTGTTGACATTTCGGGGTCCATGCAAAATCATTTTTCTTTTTGAGTAAAGAGAAGAACTTGTGGCTTCGATCTGATGACCTCAAAATGAATTGACGCAAGGCTGCTATCCATTCGGTTAGCCTTTGTACGACCTTCACATTGTCTACGACGGTGATATCCTCGATGGCCTTAATCTTATCAGGGTTGATTTCGATTCCCCGATTTGATACCATAAAGCCGAGGAATTTTCCCAAGTCGACCCCGATAGCACATTTTTCGGGGTTAAGTTTCATTTTGTACTTCCTCAAGATTTCGAATGTTTCTTGCAAATGAGTAAAATGGTCCTCTGAGCACAGGGACTTAACTAACATATCGTCATTGTAAACTTCCATTGATTTACCGATGTTCTTCAACATTTTGTTAACTAGGCATTGGTATGTAGCTCCTGCATTTTTTAGCCCAATACGGCTAAAATCGGAGAGTCCGATTTTATGATTATTATGGCATTCCATAGCCCGTGTTCAGAAGGCTCGAGGCACAACTCGAGTTCAACCCCGATGGGGCGCATCGTGGATACCCTATGCTCGACCTCGGAGTGGAATAAATTGGTGACTGGACAAGCGGGAAATTCCCAAAAGGCACGTGGGTAGAGCTAACCAGGTCTCCAAGAATAGTACAAGTCCGTACCGTGACATTAAATAGCTGTACGAACTGCATATCTTTGTAATAAATGCATATATACTACGTTGGGATTCCCCCTCCTATATAAAGGGGGCCCTTATTATTTCTTGCACACATGATATTCAATACAAGAACAAGAACATTCTCTGCATTCTAACTCAAGCATACTCTATTATTGCTCTATTGATTCATTGCTTACATTTATTGTGTTTCATTGATTGTTCTTCATTTATTACTCATCATTGATCATAAAAAGCCACTTTCGAGGCCCTCTTAACTGTTATTCATTAATCGACTGCCTCCTATCAGGAAACCTAGCTCGACCTCGAGGCCCTGCCTAGGTCAGCTCGAGACCCCGATTTAAAACTGTTAGGTTTGCGTAACATACTATCCTTAAGCTTTTATTTCATTTTCCTAGCTCACACTTTGCATCTATTGCTTAAAAACTAGTATTAAAATAAATTACGTATTTTTAGAACCACAAAATCAAATCTAATTGTAATTACCATTTTCAAGGTAAACAGTTTGGCGCCCACCGTGGGGCTAAAAATAATAGTGATTGTTTTAGTGTTGGTTTTACTGAAAAACACATGTTATTCATCACACTTTTTCTTGTCCAAGAATCTTTGATTTCATGTCAAAATGTCTAATACAGTGAATGCACATGAAAACGACGGTCCTGAGGACCATGGAGAGAATGGTGTAGCTATCTCAGGCGCCGGTGTACCACTGCGAAACCCTGAGGATGCACCAGAGCCAATCCCCGTGGATGTGGGCTCGTGCAACGCCCAACACGTCGATATAAGCTCCCACACTGACGGGAGTATACACCGAGAAAACCAACAGGAAGCTCAGAAAACCCCAGCTCGGGAGAAAAGAGAGGTTAGCCTCCACGTCATTTTTGAAATGTTACAGGCACAACAATTGGCGATTGCTCAGCTGCGAAGTCATAAGAAAAACTCCAAGCACAACAGCACCGGAAACGGCTCCTCGAGTCGAACAAACACTGGAGAGGTCGAGCAACAATGGGTCAGCAGCCGACCCCGCTATTATGAAGATGCTCGAGGACCTTACGAAGAGGATTGAGTCAGGCGAAAAGAAGATAGAAGCTAACGACAAAAAGATGGAGACTTACAACTCGAGGGTCGATCAGATCCCAGGCGCACCCCCGATTCTGAAGGGTGTAGATTCAAAGAAGTTCGTGCAAAAGTCATTCCCATCAAGTGCTGCTCCAAAGCCCATACCGGAGAAATTCAGAATGCCCAATCTCCCGAAGTACAACGCGACCTCAGACCCCAGCGAACACATCACTGCTTACGCTTGTGCTGTAAAAGGAAATGACCTGAAGGACGACGAGATTGAATCCGTCTTGTTGAAAAAATTCGGAGAAAAACTATCAAAGGGGGACATGATGTGGTATCACAACCTATCCCCGAATTCAATAGACTCATTTGCCATGCTGGCAGATTCTTTCATAAAGGCACATGCCGGTACAATCAAGGTTGCTACAAGGAAATCCGACGTCTTCAAAATCAAGCAGAGAGAAAAAAGAGATGCTACGGGAGTTTTTATCTCACTTTCAAATGAGCGAATGGAATTATCGCCAGTCTCCGATGACTGGGCAGTGCAGAACTTCACTCAAGGTTTGAACGAACGGAGCTCGATAGCTTTGAAGCAGCTAAAGCATAACTTGGTTGAATATCCCGCCGTAACTTGAACGGATGTCCACAACCCGTATCAGTCAAAGATCAGGGTCGAGGACAACCAACTGGGAGCCCCCTCGGGCTTAGTGTATCCTATCAGGCTCTTAGCAAAAGAACCAAGGACAAACAAGGAAAGATACCAACCATACACCGAAGATCGAAGAAACGCCCCAAGGTGCACCATACCTCGAAATGACTGAAGGGCAGATCGAGGTCAGAATCCTCGGGGGCTCGTGAGTAGAGCCAGTTTCAAAAGACACACAGGACCGGTGGAGTCACCCCGGTTATCAAAGTACAACTTCAACATTTTTGGACATCGTATCAGCCATAGGTAAAATCAAATATACCAGGTTGTCAAAACTCATACTATCAGATCCTTCGCAAAGGCACCCTAACTTGATGTGCGAGTTTCACGGCACGCGCGGTCATAGGACCGAAGACTTCATACAGCTCCAAGAAATGGTAGCCCGACTAATTAGTAGAGGGCATCTCCGAGAGTTCCTCAGTGACCGAGCTAAGACTCAACTTCGGGAAAGAGAGGCGAACAGGAAAAACGAAACAGAGGAACCACAACACGTCATCCACATGATCATTGGAGGAATCGACGTCCCACAGGAAACCATTGTCAAACGAACAAAAATATCCATCACTAGGAAAAAGCGAACTCGAGGTTATATACCCGAGGACGCTCTCACATTTAGCAAAGAGGACATCGAGACCCTGTCTCAGCCTCATAACGACGCATTGGTAATTTCTTTTCTTGTGAATAAATTTCAAATTAAACGTGTGCTTGTGGATCGAGGTAACTCAGCCAACATAATCAGGTCGAGGGTGGTGGAGCAGCTCGGACTGCTTGACCAGATCGTGCCCGCCTCTCGAGTTTTCAACGGATTCAACATGGAGAGCGAGACAACAAAAGGGGAGATCATCCTCCCTATCAACATGGTCGGTACAACCCAAGATACCAAGTTTCATGTCATCAAAGGGGACATGAGGTACAATGCCTTGCTCGGAACGCCGTGGATACACTGCATGAGAGCATTACCATCAACCCTTCATCAAATGATGAAGTTTCCAACAAGGGATGGAATAAAAATGGTATACGGGGAGTAGCATGCAGCAAGAGAGATGTTCGCGGTGCACGATGTGGCACCAACATCAACACCTTCCACATTGAAGGAGCCAAAGGACAAGAAAATAGCCAAATAGTATTCACATGCTACATTCTCGGTTGCACCCTAATCAATGAACAAATGACCGTACCACATCCTCAGAACAAGCAGTTGAAGCATATCGAGGCTCAAACGCCATCACTTCTAAGGTATAACCGCCCCCCATTCTTATTTACGGTTTACGCTAACCTATCTGCAGGTGTACGATTAGAAGAATCGAAGCACTTTCTAGCTTGAAGACCTTAGGTTTTAAAGCATACATTGCGCTCTTTTTCCCTTAGATCGGTTTCATCCCAAATGGGTTTTACCAATGAGGTTCTTAATGAGTCTACATCTATATGCTACCTAAGGAGGAATCAACAAGTATTCAAGGCTTCTCTTTAATCAACCTCGAATACTGGGGGCATCCCCCTAGGAGATCACCTCCTTGGAGAAATCGAAATAAACCAAAGAGGGTCTCGATAGGAGAATGATGTATCGGGCCAAACGGTCAAATGAACCGTGTCCGCGTAGAATAATCAAACCCTCGACGGCGAAAACAATGTATACTTGTACCAAGTAATCATAGGAGTATCTTTTATCTCCAAAAGGTTTGCATTTTCAAAAAAATGTTTTTTTCACAAGAAGCGGCTCAAAGGCCAGAAATCCTCAAGCACTCCCGAGCACTCGGGGACTGCTATCGATAGTCAGCTCATCGAGCCTCTGAGAGATCGAAGTCGTAAAACCCCAAGCGGGCAACTTCGAGCCCGAAAGCCCTCCATAAGGCACCAATATAAGCCCTCCACGAGGCACCGATGTAAGCCCTCCATGAGGCAGTATCACAGATATAAGCCCTCCGTGTGGCGACACCAAATCCGTAAGACCTCCGGGCATGATCAAGAACATAAGCCCTCCATGAGGCATTATCAACAATGTAAGACCTCCACGAGGCATTATCGGACAGTGTAAGACCTCCATGAGGCATCATCAACAATATAAGACCTCCATGAGGCACTAATTATAAGACCTCCACGAGGCAATATTAAAACTATAAGACCTCAAGTAAGGCATGACCAAATCTGTAAGACCTCAAGCAAGACATGTCCAAACCTGTAAGACCTCAAGCAAGGCATGTCCAATTTGTAAAGACCTTAAAAAGGCATAATCCCAATATTAAAGCCAAGGCTATATATTCGAACTTGTAAGACCCCTTAAAAGGCATACCCTCGATATGGATGTCGAGACTACCTCACTCAGGGACTAAAGGCTACGGCCAAACACAATGACTATGGTCATAAGGATCCAGCCAAACTAACGTGACTCGGAGACGTCCGACCGTCGCCATAAAATCACAGGCCTTCAAATACTTCGAATTTACTTAAAAAAGAACTGGTTAATCAAGATACCCTCGGATTTATGATTATTATGGCATTCCATAGCCCTTCTTCAGAAGGCTCGAGGCACATCTCGAGGTTCAACCCCGATGGGGCGCATAGTGGATTCCCTATGCTCGACCTCGGGCGGAATAAATCGGTGACTATCGTGGACAAGCGGGAAATTCCCAAAAGGCACGTGGGTAGAGCTGACCAGGTCTACACGAATAGTACAAGACCGTACCGTGATATTAAATAGTTGTACCAGCTGCATATCTTTGTAATAAATTCATATGTATTACATTGGGATTCGACCCTCCTATATAAAAGGGACCCTTATTATTTCTTGCACACATGATATTCAATACAAGAACAAGAACATTCTCTGCCCTCTAACTCAAACATACTCTACTATTGCTCTATTAATTTATTGCTTACATTTATTGTGTTTCATTGATTGTTCTTCATTTATTACTTATCATTGATAATAAAAGGCCACTTTTGAGGCCCTCTTCACTGTTATTCATTCATCGACCGCCTCGTATCAGGCAACCTAGCTCGACCTCGAGGCCCTGCCTAGGCCAGCTCGATATCCCAATTTACAGCTGTTCGGTTTGCGTAACATACCGTCCTTAAGCTCTTATTTCTTTTTCCTAGCTCACACTTAGCATCTATTGCTTAACAACTAGTATTAAAATAAATCACGCATTTTTAGAACCACAAAATCAAATCTAATTGTAATTACCATTTTCAAGGTAAACATTGTAACAATAAGTTCCATACTTAGTGATAAAGGAAGTCTTTTCTTGGTCTACTAGGTCCATCTGGATTTGATTGTACCCATAATAGGCGTCGAGAAAGGTAAGGATCTCGTGGCCGTCCGTGGCATCGATCATGCGATTGATGTTAGGAAATGGAAAAGAGTCTTTTGGACATGCTTTGTTCAAGTCCTTATAGTCTATACACATTTTAAGTTTGCTCCCTTTTTGGGGACTACAAGTACATTAGCTAACTATTCGGGATATTTTACTTTCTGAACGGATCCTATTTTGAGAAGTTTGGTTACCTCCTCCTTTATAAAGGTGTGGTTTACCTTGGACTGAGGTCTTCTCTTTTGCTTTATCGGTCTGAACTTGGGATCCACGATCAGCCGATGAGTTGTTATCTCCGGTGGGATTCCTGTCATGTCTAAATGGGACCATGCAAAGCAATCCATGTTATCAATAAGAAATTGAATGAGTTTTTTACTGAGCTCGAGGGTCAACCCCGTTCCTAGGTATACCTTTCGTTTGGGTAGATACTCGATTAGTATCACCTGTTCCAACTCCTCGATCGTTGACTTGGTTGCATCTGATTCTTCGAGAACAACGAAAGTTCGAGGAGTGAGAAAATCATCTTCTTCTTCCTCGATTACCTGTTTCTCCGATTCAGTTGGAGCTGAGGTCGGTGATTGCTATTTGGTCGCCTGCTTGTCTTTGGTGCTCTATTATTCTATGGTCAAAGGTGATGATATCGGCGTCACCTCGTCGACTGCAAACATTTCCTTTGCAACGTGTTGTTCCCCGTAAACTGTTTTCACACCATCCACTGTTGGGAACTTCATCATTTGGTGAAGGGTCGACGGTACTACCCTCATGTTATGGATCCAGGGCCTTCCAAGCAGTGCGTTGTATCTCATGTTGCCTTCAATGACATGGAATTTTGTATCTTAGATAGTCCCATCCACGTTTACTGGTAGGATTATCTCCACTTTCGTTGTTTTACTAGCCATTTTGAAGCTGTTTAGGACTCAAGATGCAGATACAATATGGTCTAGCAAGCCGAGCTGCTCTACGACCCTCGATCTGATTATGTTTGTCGAGCTACCTAGATCCACTAGAACACGTTTAACTTGAATTTTATTTAACAAATAGAAATTACTAGGGGGTCATTGTGCGGTTAAGAGATGCCTTCTGCTTCTTCGTCATTGAACGATAGAGTGCCTTCGGGCACATAGTCCCGGGTCCGTTTTTCTCTAGTGATTGACACCTTGGTGCATTTGAATATAGGCCCTTATGGGATGTCTGTAAGGACCTGTAAAATTTCTTGTTTAAAATAATACCTGAATAAGTCCCCGAGTTCTTATAACTCTAGAAATCCTTAAAACGGACATATTTTGAATAAAAAGTACCCCGGAATTTGAAAGATGTAATTCTCCAGAAGTTGGGTGTTATGCGACGCATTATGCGATCGCATAAAGGGTATGCAGACCGCATAATGGTCGCATACCTGGGCAGGCCACTGCCCAAATTGAGGACAACTATGCGGTCCAGAATGCGATCACATTCTGGTTATGCGGACTGCATAATTGTCTCATTCCTTCCCATTGGTTTTTGGTGAGGGAGGTTATGCGACGCACTATGCGATCGCATAACGTGTATGCGGACCGCATAGTGGTCGCATACCTGTGCAGTGTGTTTTCAATTTTGGCCCACCTGGAGGGCCATTTTGCGACCGGTCTGCGGACCGCATGTCAGGAATGCGATCGCATTCCTGACCATATTCCGTGTCGGGGCTCCTATTTTCCTAATTTTAGAACCCGACCCCCAGTTCTTTAAAACGCCCCACCCCTTCATTTTAACGAGTTTTCTGAACAAGATAGAGAGAAGGAAAAGAGAGTTCTTGAGAGAGAAAGTGGTTCTTCCATAAATTTGATTTTTCAAAGTCCCTCAGGCATGATATTTTGAGTTCCCAACCCTTTTTCCATTAATTTTCTGACTTTAATCAAAGGGAGGATTATCATGAATTGATTCTTGAAAATATTAACTAAGACCTTGCATGCATGTTTAATAATGGTGTTAATCTAGTAAAAGGAAGTGGGTTGGGGTAAATTGCACAAAAGAAGGGGTTGGTAATCTAATAGGGTCACATAGTGTTCGGCAAAATGCTTAAGAGAGTTCGAATTGTATGCATGATTTCCAATTCTTAGTTGAATGTGTTTAATTGTTAACTAGATTGACGGTACTAGTTGGTTCGGTGATTTGTGAGTAAAAGTTAAAAAGGGATTTTGACTCCAGGTATGTATGGCTAACTTTAATCTTCGTAAAGTCACCTTGTTGGTGCTAGAGCAGCCGCTATGTGATAATTGTCTGAGTATGTGTAAATGGGGTGTTCTGCATATGTTGAGGCATGATGTCCTACTCTCTGACATTCTAGTTGAATTCCATGTACTATGCTATTCGGAATTGTGAAAAAGTGATTTACTTGTGAATGTTTTTACCATGTGTAAGGTTGGTTAAATACTATAGTATGTTGGTATGAAATATTGGTAACAAACCCAAGCATGTGAATATGACTAAGTGCTAAGAGTGGTGAAATGAAATGATGAACAAGAATTGTGGTTGATTTAACCGTACTACGCTGATTGTGATAATGTCTTATATGACTCGTAGTTGGGCAAGATTTGTTGTGACTTGAACTCATATAGATGGTGGGTTGTATTGAAATCGTGTTCTTATAATGAAATTCTCTGTGATTGAATTGTGAATTGAAAATGTTGACATGAGTTGTGATCGTCCGGTGGGATCGGGTTGCGCGCAGAAACAAGAGGAATAAGGGTGGAATATGATTGTACGGTGGGATCAGGTTGCACGTCGCAACAGGACGTAATAAGACTGAGTTGTGATTGTCTGGTGGGATCAAGTTGCGCGCCGCAACATAATAAAAAAATATGATTGTCAGGTGGGATCGGGTTGCGCGCCGTAACAGGTAGAAATAAGGGTGGAATGTTGAGAAGAAATAAGGGTGAAGTGTGATGGTGTTGAGATAAGAACATGTGGTTGTGATTATTTCGGTATCTCTGTGTGGTGACTGTTTGATATCTATGACTGTTTCTTATCTGTGCATTATTGATCTTACTTAGAGTAAAGTTGTTCATACATACTAGTACTATTCAATGGTACTAACGTCCCTTTTGCCGGGGGCGCTACATTTTATGATGATTGTAGCTAGTTCCATAGTAGGTAACTCAGCCCACCGATAGTAGTGTCTCCTCTCCGTTTCGTCAGCCGTGTTGGTGAGCCCCCTCCCTCTCGGGGCCATGTGTGGTTCATGCCACCTTCCCTTGGGTCTGTTTTGTATTGTAAGGTATAGCCGGAGCCTTGTTGCCGGCAAGTATTGGATAAACTCCTACTACTCGTAGAGGCTCCGTAGACACAATGTGGGTATTGTACATATGTATTTTGGATAGTGACAATCGTGGTCCGCGGGGTAGAAGTATGTATGTTGTATGTATTTTGGTAAGCATTTGGTATCATAGGTTGTTAACGCTAAGAGGAAGAAATGAATTCAAGTTGTAATTTTATGTTTAAAACTAACTTGCTATTTCACATGTACATCATATATTGAAATCACGTGGGTAATGTGTGGGATAGGAAAGGCAAATCCAGGTCCGCTTGACTGGGGTCCTCCGGTTGAGCGCCAGTCGTGTCCCTCGATTTTGGGGCGTGACAATGTCGACCCCGCCGACGATCATGTGAATAACATGTTGCGGTTCTTCTTTCTCATTCTTTCTGTTGGCGTCTCTCTCCCTGAAGTGATTTTTCGCTCGATCACTTAGGAATTCTCGAAGATGGCCTTCGTTGAATAATCAACTACTTCCTCCCTTAGCTGTCTGCAGACTTCGGTCCGATGGCCATGAGTGCCGTTATACTTACACATTAAATTTGGGTTCCTTTGAGAAGGGTCGGTCAGTATAGGTCTGGGCCACTTAGTGTCCTTGATCCTTCCGATAGCTGATACGATCCCTGATGCATTGATACTAAAATTGTACTCCGATTGCCGAGGTGCTTCTGTGGGATCTGCGTATTTGTCGAAGCCAGTTTTACACATAAGTCTTAGAGAATTCTGCCGTCGATCACCTCTTCAATCATTTCGGGCTGAGTTACATCCCGGATGGTTATTCCTTCGATCTGAAACATATTGTTTATACCGATCTTTATTCGGCCTTGATTCTCTATCAACATCTCTTTGATTTTTACATGTCGACCGGTTTGGATGTACCGAACCTGAGGGGGCTCCCAGTTGGTCGTCCTCGACCCTGATCTACGACTGATATCGGTTGTGAACATTTGTCCAAGTCACGACTGGGTACACGATTAAATTCTGCTTCAACTATCGTGATGCGATCGAACTCCGCTCGTTTAATCCTTGGTGAAAGCTTGAACAACCCAATCATCAGTAACTGGTGGTAATTCCATATGTTCCATTTGGAATCAAGATACGAACTCTCTTAGCATCTCGTTATCCATCTGCTTCACTTTGAAGAGGTATGATTTTATCAATGCAACCTTTATGGACCCAGTGTGTGCTTTTACAAATGAATCCGCTAACATGGCTAGAAAATCGATAGAATTTGGCGGCAAGTTGTGATACCAAATCATAGCTCCCTTCGACAGAGTTTCCCCGAACTTCTTCAACAATACGGACTCGATTTCGTCATCTTCCAAATCGTTTCCTTTTATGGCGCATGTGTAGGAAATAAAGTGCTCTTTTGGTTCATAGGTCCCATTATATTTAGGTATATCGGGCATACAGAACTTCTTTAGGATGGGTTTCAGATCCGCACTCGGAGGGAATGGTTTTTGCACAAACTTTTTGGAGTCCATTCCCTTTAAGATCGGTGGTGCTCCCGGTATCTGATCAACTAGAGAGTTATAAGTACCTTCTTGTCGTTGGACTCGATTTTCTTTTCTCCCGATTTTATTCTCTTAATAAGCTCCTCCAGCATTCTCATTATAGCAGGGTCGGTTGTCGAAGTATTATCACCCGAGCTTTCAAGCACTAGCTCGCTACGGCGAGTAACCTCTTGTTCGACCCTATTTGGTGCCTTGTGTTGATTTTGCAACTGAGCAATGGTGTTTTGTTGGGCTTGAAGCATTTCAAATATTATTACTTGGAGACTGACTCCTTCGTCTCCTCTGCCCTGTGTACCTCGACCGTCAGTTCGACCCTCGGTGTGTATGCTTCCTTCGGGGTCCGCTATAACGACCCAGTCCGTCGTTACGCAGTATACGCATCTATTCCTTTATTTCTATCTTGTAGTAGCTCGGTTAGACTGTTCATGAAGTGTTGGGGTTGGTTGGTTCGGGTTAGGAGTGAAAATAGAGTGGATTGAGACACTTAGTCTCTAACAAGAGCTTTAGAGTTGGAAAAGTCAACCTGGAGTTGACTTATTGGTAAACGACCTCGGAATGTGGATTTTATGGCTCGGATAGCTTCGTTAGGTGATATGGGACTTAGGAGTGTGTTCAGAATATTTTTTTAGGGTGCCCGGTGTAGAATTAGGCTTGAATTGGCGAAGTTAGTATTTTGGCGAATTCCAGTTGATAGGCGAGATTTTTATTTGAGGGTTGGAACGGGATTCCGAGAGTTGCTGTAGCTTTTTTAGGTCATTTTGGACTTGCTTGCAAAATTTCAGGTCATTCGAAGATGGTTTGGTTGGGTTTTTGATCAAATGCGTGTTTCAGAAGTTTTTGAAAATCATAGGCTTGAATTGGATGAGAATTTATGGTTTTGATGTTGTTTGGTGTTTTAATGGCTCGACAAAGTTTGAATAACCATGTTTGGTATGTTTGGTTGGGGTCCCGAGGGGCTCGGGTTTGATTTCCGGCATTAAACGGAGAAGTTGGAACTTGAAATGCAGCTGAAGCTGCTGTTGCTGGTGCGACCGCACCTGGCGATGCTTGGGCCGCAGGTGCGGATATCGCATGCGCGGAAAACATGGCGCAAATGCGAGGTTTGGTCGCTGGGGCGGAAGGAAGATCGCACCTGCGAGGTCGCAGGTGCGGGAGATGGGCTCGCAGGCGTGGGCTCTGGGTGTTAAGTGAAGGACCGCTAGTGCGGTCAATATGTCGCCCCTGCGGGCCCGCCGTTGCGATAAAGAGATCGCAGGTGCGAAGCCTGGGCATTTAAGTGGGTTTCGCAGGTGCGGTTGAAAGGTCGCACCTGCGGAGTCGCAGGTGCGAGAAAAACACCGCTATTGCGGAAATGCCTGGGCAGAACTATAAAAGGCAGCCTTTGCGAAATTAGTCTTCTTTCACCATTNGTTGTTTCTTCAAGGAGGTAAGTTTCTTGGACTCAAAACTCGTTATATTGTGCATTAAGAACGATTTTTGGTTGAAATCTTTGGTAAAAACAGTAGAAAATTGGTGGTTAGGGCTTGGGTTTAAGAGAAGAAGAATGGGGGAATTGGAGGACCATTTGAGGTCCGATTTTCGTGTTCTTGGTATGGTTAGACTCGGGAAATGACAAGGAACCTAGTGTTGTGAAAATTTCTGACTTTCGAGACGTGGGACCGAAGGCCGGGTTTTGACCGAATTCGGGATTTTTTGTATTTTTGCTAATTTTTTATTTGGGGATTGTTCCTTAGCACATTGTGACACTATGTAATTGATTATTGATAGATTT